>BGPR01007143.1:0-17485 GCA_013235015.1 Araneus ventricosus | reverse complement strand
TCATTTGTTTTGCAATAGGAGTTCTATGGATCCATGGTTTTACAAGAACATTACTCTTATTCAACTACTGGAAATGAATGGCACAGCTAGAATTACGTGCAAAATTATTGCGCAGGAGATAAGATAATATTTTAAAATTTAGAAAGATATTTGCTACAAAAATTAGAGCTATTTCAAAAGAAAATTCTCCTAAAAATCAAAAATTCATGAATAAAATAAACGCAATTTACTTTGAAGAATTTTGTGTCCGAAAATCTCTATAATAAAATTAATATTTTGTTCAAATTTTGAAAAAGTTACATACAAAAACAAGGACTAAATACAGCGAATCAAATACAAGAAATAATTGTAAAATGTGAATTTTATTCTTTCGCCGAAATATTTCTCGCAATAAAACTGAGCATGATGTCGATTTGAAAATTGAATTTTATTTGCATACTTTTGTTGTTATTCTATTCATTTATTTTATACCGGAATAATTCATGTTTGAATTTCAAATATTAATAAAACTTACCCTTTCATATTAAATCAATATAAATAATTCTTAGAAACTACAGATAATGGTTTAAAGTAAAGAAACAGAATCTAGTTACTTACCTGTCTTTAGTTCCTAACCTTGCTTGTCAGGTAGTCGTTGAACTAGGAAAATGCAACAGAGACATCAACATAGAGCTCAGAACAAAACAGAGATGTTTGAAACCAAAAGTTTCTATGGGAGGGCCATGATAGGCATGTTACGACAGTAAATTCAGAGGAGAATTACGCTGCAAAAAGATCATGTCTCCACTTTTCAGTTACAATTTTATCACTAAACAGAATTTTCAGAAACTAGAATCGAATCGATTGTTCTGTGTGAAATATGCTGCTCTCTCGCTTAAATTTTAACTCAATATCGGTCAATGACTTTCTTTGAGTGTTAATTCAATCAAGTCAGTTTCCCACAACTGCAAATTTCACCTGCCACTCTATGCTCCCACGCCCTATTGTTGCTCTCGTTAACGCAGGAAACTCTCTTTTCACTCACTTCTTCGTGTGATATCGGTTTCTATATTATACTAATTTCACGTCATTGAAATTTAGGCCAATACTGTGGATCCATAAAGTTAGATGTGTTTAAGAAAAATGAGAAAATAAAACACCTAGGAAAATTATAGAACAATGAAAAAAAAATTTAAGGTTAAGGGCCGCTTTATTTGACAATTCGTTTAACAATTGCAGAGGAACCATTTGCTTCAACATAAAACTCTCTTGAGGAATAATAACCTTTAGTTTTAAGAATGATATTCTACACTTTTTAACAATGAAAAGCTTGTTGGGATTTTTTTTAAATTCCCAAGGTTCAAGAACAGCAATAAGACTTACATTACAACCCATTGCCAAAATAGGAATAAAAATATTTTATTAAAAATTTCTCCTCGTGATTTATTGATAATAGATTCAATTGATACGGTATTGTTCTAAAAAACTTTTTGCAGCAATGGCCAATGTCACTGTACTCTTCTCGAAGTTCAATTCCAAACTCTTATTCCAAAATCCGCCATTGATCTGAAACATTTTTGTTGCCATAAACGTAAAAAAAGTATATTTGGAGAAAATTAGCTTATTTACAAGATATCTTTAAAGTTTAAAAAATAATTTTCTTATCATAATTTTTTTTTATGTTTTTATACATTTACAAGGAATCTGCTTCTGAAGTTCATTCTGATTTTAACATGGTTCTTTATATGCTTTTTTAATATGATCCTATGCTCACTTAGATATTCTAATGTCTTCAAGTTCTGACTTTTTTCATACCTTTATGGAGCCCATAAAAAAATCAATACTTGTTGCTCTTTATCTGTATATATCCTTTGTTTAACAGAAGTCCTGGCAATATTTTACTTTATCGTATAAGAAATACGCTCAGAAAAAATATTGCGATCGTCAAAAATTCGATCATGATATTTTTATTTTGAGTTGTTAGACATCGATATTCATTTCGTGAAAAGATTTGTTAATTATCTGACTGTTTGTCCGTCTGTTAATCCTTGTTTATAATATAAACAAGGCAGCTCAAAAACGCAAAGAGCTAGTTGAATAACATTCGGCATGTGGCCCTTATACAGAAATTATAAATCTGCAAAAAGTTTTAGTCCAGATCCTTTAACGGGAAGAATTACTTTACCCAGTAGCGTAGCTGTATCTTTTGACTCCCGGGGCGAACTTCAAGTATGCCGCCTTTTCTATACAAGTTACATAAACATAATAACAAAAATAATAAATTCCAGGGGCAAAGATTGATTTCATAAAGCAATTCATCGTTTGACGGCCTCGATCTTTACAGATAGGTTGTGAAATCGTGCTTCTACCACCGGACTTTCTTTCGCATACCTGTAATTTGCCGAAAAAAGGCGAAAAATATGAATTAATTACAATAGATAATTTTTATGTACGCAGTGATTTAACTAGTTTCGTTGCTCTTCTTAATTATAAAATTGTTTTCCTGTATGTCTGATTTTGCCGGCCCTTTTCAAGTGCCGCCCAGAGCGGCCACCCCCATGCCCTATAGATACGCCATTGACTTTACCACTACACCACAATTCGGGCGACCAACTAACCACATGGTTTTAGAGCAGTGTTGGCGAACCCATGACCCACGGGTCAGACACTGACCCACGAAGGCATTTTAAATGACACACGCATTGATTTTTATAGACTTATTTTTGTATATCATAAAAGAGAGAAGAAAAATCGAAAATGTTTAAAAAAATAAAGTATAAATATCTAATGTGTGTCAAATTTTTCCAAGTGGACGTTGGCTAACTTATTTTCTATCGTATCGCTGCACCTGTGTATGACAATGACAGTCGTCTATAAACTTGGCGTAAGAACAAAAAGGAAAAAAAATTACAGGATTTTAAAAATGAGAATTTAAAAAAAAGTGTCACCTGTCAAATTTTAAGACTCAAATTGTCAAGTCCAAATTATTGGTACCCTTTTTAATACACACTCCCGCCCCTTTCCAAGTGACGCCACTGAATTAATGATCCATGGACCAGTGTTAAAACGAATAATGGTCAAAATTTGACCCACTTCTCAAAAAGTTTCGCCATCATTGTTTTAGAGTTTTATGGTCGGCTGGCAGAGAAACTTTACTACTATTTTCTTCGCCGATCTTAAAATCTAACAGAAAAAAGACAGTGACGCAAAGATTCTTTTTTAGCATGTGCTTTATCATCCGCAATAATATATATGTTACAGTTAAAGTATGGAATCCGTTATTTCATAGAATAACTAGATATTTCAGGAATTATCTATTTATTCTATGAAATAACTGAATTATACTCTTTAACGGTAACATATGCACCTTTAATTATTGCATGTAATTTCCTGCGCCTTGCCACTCAAATCTAGGAAAATCTTGCACACAATTTGAATTATTATATGCGCTTTGACACTTTGCAAAATGACATTCAAATATTAATGTAATCTTTGCATAAAGATAATGGAGTCAATTTAAGAGACATCAGAGTCGCATGACAATCATCTCAGTGTTACGCTATGCTATTACATTATTTTTTTTTTCTCAAGATGCCCAGAGGGTTTAAAAATTAGATCGACGTCGTATATTTCACGTATATCACGTGAACACGAACTGATTCCATTAGATTCAGTGGCGAATCCAGGATTTGGGTCTGGGGGTGGCCGAGGTCCTAAAAATTTTGTATCGTCGTGACGAGTGTCCAACCTCATGGCTTATGTAAACCAAAACTCTTTAACTTTACAGACTTTACTCACCTGACAAAAAGAATCATAAAGAACAATACAATACTTCCGATAATTTAATAAAAATTACAATGAAAAAAACTAGCCAAAAAATGTCTTCAACCGCGTCAGCGCTACAAGTACAAGTGGAATGACTAGAGAAGTAGGAAAATTTTCGAGACTGTCAAGCCAGAAAGCAATGTTGGCACGTTTATTTTATTATTTTTTTAAAGGGAAATTGAGAACAAACAGAGGCAATGATTTTAAATAAAATCAAGAATTCTGGCTTAGCTCTGGAGGGAGGGCTGCAGCCCCATAGTCCCCCAGGATTCGCCACTGATTAGATTAGTTTAATTTAACCACTGGATTCAAAGTAATGCTTTTTTGAAATGCGACAAGTGGTGTTTGCTTTTACTTTGCTTTCTAATGACAGATTTTTTTTTCTTTTGCTTCCATCTTGATACACCTATAATTCATTTCATATAAGCAATTCGTAATGTTATTCCTTATTATAAAAACTTATAATAATATTAACTCGCAAAAAGTATTGCTTAATTTTTATTTATTTTAGTTAAATATAGTGTATGTACATTTATCTCTACATAGATCTAGCTGGCTACTAGCCAAGTAGTATCCGCATACAGAAGTATGCGAGACAGCAGAAGAGAGAACACTCTCCATTTTCCTATAGAAATTATTCTCGAATTTTCTGATGCGAAGGCACTAGTTTCTTTCTCTCAGCTATATTTCTTCTCAAATACATGAAATTTCCTCTGAGATGATTTTCTGTGAAACTAGGGTTCCTTCAGTTATATTGCCGTTTCTTTCTGAGCCTGATATTTTTGCATTATGAAACAGGGATGAAATGCAGTTCAGAAGATCATTTCTTTGCTCTGTTTGTTGAAATGTCTTAGAAGAAATCTTTTATAGCCATTTCAGTTTTTGTCGTCATACATTCTACATTTCAACATTGTGAAAAAATTGAATATTGATAGATATATCAATAAAAAACTCTTTCATAGATCTATCTTGCTTGGAAGGAATTAATTTATTATTGTAAGTTAGTTTTGTCGTGTATTTTTATTTTCATTATATCAAATAAATTGCATGTTGATTTTTAAATCGGTGAATTGGTAAGCAAATTCTTTCCGTCGCTTCATAAACCGTTGCTGTTAGCAGGTGCTCGAAAACGAGTACGGGCGTGAGGTGTTTATTTAACCGCTAGTCAGCAGAACAGCGCGAAAGGGTTTGTCTTGCGCTGTCGTTGCACGATATACGATATTGCATATTTGTTTGCCGCAATTCAAATAACTGGTTTTCCCATATTGATTAAATTCTTCACTATTCATTCAGTAAAACATTTTCTGTCCACAAATGGACAATTGGAAAAGAGAGAGAGAAATATTTTAGAAAAATGGTATCATGTAGATTTTTGCCACATCGGTCTGTGCGGACGTAAGGGTTTTAAAATATCAGTCTGTAATAATAATGTCTAATAATAATAAAAAGCTAATGTGTGTCTGTCTGTGTACGTGTGTGTGTCTGTCTTTTGGTTCTCTACAGGGCAAACCGTTGGATCTAAAAAATACCAAATTTATGGCATATATACATTGGAGAGTGGAAATGAGCTTGTCTGAACAATTTCTTCAGTATATCAAATAATTCGGCACTAGGGATTACTGTCTCACGAAAGTTACTTTTTTCACCGCCTTAACATTTAGAAAATCATTTTTTCAAAGGTGCCAGTTTATCTGTAATGCCATTTTTTAATAGTTTTAACATTTAAAAAAATACTTTTGAATAAAATTTGAAACAACATTTTCCTTTTTTTCTAATGAAATTCAACCCAATTCCATTGCTTCACCAAACCGTTTAATCATATTTTTTCCTGAACAACATGATTAAACATGTTAAAATTATGATAAAAAACGCATTCTTCAGATATTAACTCCAAAGCAGATTTTTGATTTTCAATTTTATTTTCTAGTACACGCACTTAGTAATAAGCCATTTTAATTTATATAGAGGAACCTTTTCAACGCTGCATTTTAAAACAGTTTGAATTTCTGGGATTGTTGGTCTTGAATGGCTAGTATTGTTTCATATCTTAATAATTTTAATTTTCCATTGTACTTAGGGATGTTCTTCTGTTTTATCAGAAATAAAATTAACGAATTAATATATTTGATGGCCATTTCAGCAGGCTTTTTGTGAAGTGAATGTTAGTGAATGATCAGAACAGAATACTAATTTATATGATTACTACCCATTCCATTATTTCTTAAGAAAACTTTTTGATATAAATAGATTTTTTGGATTAACTTATTTTTCTTAAATTATTAACTGTCATGAAATTCATCCTCAATACCATTAGTGAAAATTTTAGAGACTATCAAGCTGAAATGCAACACAAACTATAAATCTCCACGGGCTGAATGCAAGCTCTTTGGCCGTTATGTTTTGATCTGGATCAAGTAGAGAATAATTTATAAAACACGCCTCAAATTATTTTGTACTAAAAAACATCAGTTTATTGCAATTGTCTATTTCAAATAGAAGATCATAGCGTTCTTATTGAATTTCGATAATTTTTGACACCTTCGCAAAACATGATAACAGTGAAAATGCAACGGCTCGATTCAGATAAGCGCAATAAAGTCGAAAAAAATTTCAGCTTCAGTCTGAGCATTAAAAATTGGGCCAGAACACAACGAAGATGATGCTTTGAAATGCAACCACACAACAGTTAAGTCATAGATGATTAAATTATTAATTATTTTTAATTTTAGAACTGAGGGCCAATTTAAAAGTGAAAAGAGGCAGAGCCAACAGTATCGGCAAAGAAGCTGCTCTCAAAGGTAGCTAGAAAAATAATTCGAATTCTCAGAGTGCCGCGTTGATTTGATAGCAGAATCTCGGCCTCCGATTCGAAAATTCGTGGTTTCGAAACCGTATTCCACTCGCGCCGTGTTTGCGGACCTGGTGCACGTTACATCAGTCGGGATCAAATAAGAACCTGCGAATGTGAGCTGGAAGTTTGGAGAGCGCGGCCGTGGCAGCTGAGGCTTATTGAGGAGAAAAAAAAGCAAAACAACAAAACAAAACCCAGCGGTAAGAAGAATATCAAATTTTGTTGGTGAGCACTTCAGAACGCGAAAAATAAATCACTAAAAAACCATTAAGAATCAAACTTCTGATTAAAATGTCGTTTTTTCACCTTAGAACTGTTTACCTTAATTTACATTATATGCATTAATTAAATTGATTCATGAGTGATTATGGTAATATTTGGATATGCTACATTCCTAATCACTCGCAATTCGTATTTGTTATACATCACCACTATGAGTGGATTATTATACATACATTAAACGACGAATTATGTTTATTCTAGGGAAGATTCGCGTATCTACACTTGTCGTTCATTTCTGGTACAGATCTTGCATCCTTTATTTTCCCATATTCTGAAACACATGCCACCGAGATTTGGTGTTCTTATGAACATTGGGCAACCCCGCCCCTTACAATACTCCAGGCCCGACGAGAGAAGGGGTAGGAGGGACAAAATTCGCAAGGTCAGGTCCCATAGGGGTCCCGCCTGCCCGGGATAAGTAAAATTATATTTTCTTATGTTCAAGATAGTTTTATTTTTATTCATGAAAATGGGATCCGGTACGAGTCGAACTATATTTTTGCGTTTAATTTCTCTGAATATAAAACCCAGCTTTCTGATTACATTATTCTAAATTACGGAAGGTAGCTAGAAGTCAGATTTTCGAAACAAAACATGACGTGACTGGGCACCTAAAGAAATAGTTCTGTCCTTAGATTAGTCACCGCAGTCATAAATCGCAGGGGATGTCTATGGAAATCCAGGTTTAAAGTCGCGACACCACTCAAAAACATCACCTCACCTGTTGATTCCTCAATCAAAAGTCGAGTGCCACTGTCCTATTCCTATCCGAGTCCCATAATCGTTGCTCATTGAGTCTTGTTTATTTACCGTTTGTGGGCATTTGTTTTTATGAGTCGGGTCAGCCCGTGGGGGTGTTGGGGCCCACATGCCACTATTTTGCCCCGGCTCTCGGCGGTCCTGGAATACTCTGAGTAGAGACACTTTAATTCTAAAGCGGGACATTCACCAGTAACCCATCCCAATTTTTTTGGAACACAGTGTGCTAAAACGTTTCGCCAATGTAAGAATTCGATGGAAAATGGAATAGTCCAGGAAAAACTTGGATTTTCATCTGGTTTGATAATTTTTCGGCGCACTAGGTCATAAAACTGAAATACAATAGTCGGTTAGGGGGACCTATCCTCTCTCACAAAAGAGAAAAACGCAAAATGGGGAGAGGGAGTGTGGGTGAGAGTAATTCTGGGCAAATCAGGGAGGGGGAGGACTCTTTTGAAAGCGGGGGGAGGAGGAGGCGCAGCAGTTTAGGGGATCGGGTTGGCCTCAGGTGTTGATTTTCCAATTGGCACAGTCTGACCTGTGAATGGCCCTCCAAATTTTATGAGTTGAAAAAGGAACCTGTCTGTTAAGAAGCCCTCCAAGTGGTTTGGATCCAGATGGATTGGATCGATGGTGAATGTCCAGCTTAACCACCGGGTACACTGAATTACGAGCAAATCTTTAGAGCTTCTAATCGATCAACTTTCGAATCCAATTATCTATTAATATATCAAGCTTTATCGCTTGATATAACGAAAACCTTCCTACATCATCAAGGAGCGCCGCGAGGTCCGCGTTTTGCATTTCTGATTCACAGTATGTCTCACCGCCTCGGCAACCTTGAACTTGAGTGACGTGGAGAACATAACCTCGATTTTTCTGAGACACAGTTTCGAACATTCCGAGAGAATTTCCCTCCTGCCTTTGCAAACCTCAATTCGGAACCGGAACTTTGAGAGATCTTTTCTCCGTAAAAAGCGCAGCGAGAACGAGAGGGGGAGTAATGTTTTCTTTCCCCTGGTGGTTTGAGATTTAAAAGATACAGTCTGGGCATGAAATCTGAATATGTACATCGTGTCCTAAAAGCAATTGTGTCTGTCACACATTACGGTTCCGAGGTCCGAGGTTAATTAGACGCGTTTCCACAGTGAGTGGTCTCGACGGAAATAGAAAAGTTTTCGGAGTTTACGTTTCTTTTGCATGTCATAAATAAATGAACTGTGTAATTTGGGTCCCATCTAAACTAAATTTATTTTAATGATGATGTCATTTAGATGAATCTGGGAGAATTCCAGAATATACCGAGTTCTAAAAGTTTTTAGTTTTGGGTATTATACTATTGTTGCTTGAAGCTATATTTCAAAGAAGTTCCCGAAAAGAAATTGCTTTAGTGAAGTTGCTTTTTGATATAAGACAATATAGTTCTCGTGTCGGTGTTTCGCACAAGAATTCTTCCACGTGACAGTTATCCAAAAAGGGTGTCATTTATAGACACTCTATTGTATTGCGTTGTTTTAAATGTAAGATACTTTTATTTTTATTATTTTTATTTGTTTATTTTGCAAAAGCTGAGCAGAATTATTCGTAAGCATGTTACATTTGATTGAAACCTACATTTAAACCTTCAAGCTATTTCAAAAAATTTATGAACACCATTTCAATGTCGAAAAAATTAGCAAAATATTTCAACGCAGAGGTAAAACCATTTAACGTAAATCATTAAACGAATGTTTGGTTGAAAAATATAAGTTTCTCTTTAAGAATTTTTAGCATCACGAAATATTACTTTATATACAGTAGAACCCTAGAAATTCGAACTAATTGGGGCTGACCTTCGTTCGGATTCCGGGAAATTCGGGGAAATACTCTTGATATACCAAATGCAGTAGAGTATTGGCTCTGCGTGCTCTATGAAGGCGGAAGGGAAGAGCACGCGGCGATTCGCATGGTGCAGTGACAAACAAGTTGAAGGTGAAAAGAAGAGACCTGAGTTCGTTTCAACTAATTAAGGTGCTGTATTGATTCTTAAAGACCCATTCGAATAATTCTTTTAAGTTAGGAATAAACGTTAGCTTTGTTTCTGATTCGTAATTGTTATTTTTCCTTCAATTTTCGCTAAAAGTTTTTTCAGAAAATAAAAAAAAAGGATGTTCGGAATATCCGAAATTTAGGATTCCTGGGGTTCTACCTGTGGATACCTGGGGTTCTGGGGTGCATTAATTTTTCAATAGCTTCAGATTTCTGCTAACCACTTCAGCAGTTACTTCCTTATATTTTATATTTCCGAGACTAAGCCACCTTTTGCGTTAGGACATTTTTACATCTCAAAGGAATCTTCGAACTGCATTTAGTGAGAAAGACAGCCGATTCTTCGTGTTTCGCACTCAGTGACCTTTTGATAGGAACCGCTGCGAGTAATAAACAAATTGGAGTTAACCCTTTTGAGGCTATCATTAAAAGAGCAGAAAATACGCATAATCGCTTATTTCTTGACTCGGAAAATTTTGTTGAACATGGAGTCTCTGAGACAAGGAGATACACAATGGAAATCTGGAAATAAAGAAGGAACTTAGTCGTGAATCTAAACTCGATTTTTTAGGAAGGTTTATTCGATATTTCAGGAAACAACTTTGTATTGATTAGTGAGAAAAAGAAGTTTGTTGACAATCTATCAGAAGTAAATTTACGGTGGGAAGCGATGGTTGTAGCAGTGGCGTAGCGACCAGGAGACAAGGGGGATGTAGATGCCCCGGGGACCAGCTTAAACGGGCGCCACGGAGTCAAAACATTACTGCGTTTATGTCGTGCTTTAAAGCATAATATGATGAGGGGCTGTAAAAGTAATGCCATGCCTCAAGCGCTATTTACGCTGGCTAAGCCACTGCTGCCGACTGGGGTAAAAAAATCGTGCTATCCCCGGGCGCCACTTAACTTCGCTACGCCACTGGGATGTAGTGATAGAGCAGTATTACTCTATTAAAAATCCTTAAAGAGTTTGGAGTTACCCAGAGAAGTCATTTGTCATCCCAGTTCAAAAATTATAAAATGATTATTTTATTTGTTAGAGAAAATGAAGCCCAATACACGGCGGATCTTCGGTGGAATCGGGTTTCGAACCTGGAAGCCCTCAGGCTCCGATGCCGACACTTTACCACTAAGCCACCGCTGCCTCCCCTATAGAAGTGGGCACCACTAAGTGTGGAGAGTTGCTCAGGTTTGTATATGAAGGAACTCGCCCGCCTAGGGGTACAGAAATGAGGGGCGGTAGCCCTCCTCCAGTGATAGTACGTGCCTCCTACGGGAGGGTTGGGCCGTGAGGCTGTGTTGGCCATTAGGACGCAACCTCAGTACTCGTTTCTATTGCAACGACTGTCATTCAGTGAAAACCCGGGTGCTTTGGCAGGACGGGGGCTGTATTTACGGTAAGCCACCGCTGCCTTTACAAATATACAATTAGTCACTCTAACAAAGGCATACAATGGAGTCACGTGGCAAACGTAACTGCGCATGCCCTTATCATTTGACTTCTCGTCGTCTTACGCTGTGATGTAACCTCACTTGCCTCTTCCTCCCGCAAGATGTGGAATGAATTGCGAAATTAAATTGGCGCGTCTCATTTCACTTGCATCACGTGAACGCGATTTTTTAACTTAATCTTTTTTCCTCCTACTTGATACGAGATTAAGTAATCTTAAGTAGATAATCGATAAATATTTTTTTTCAAATATTTCTAGCTTAAAATAAAATTACTAACATTATATGAACAAGCATTAATTCCACTCGAACCTTAAGTACTAAATATACTTACCTAGAAATAAATAAAGAAGAAAAAAGCTTAATAACTTCTCCCCTCCTCTTCCGTACTATTTAAATGATGCCCTAATTAATAATTATTCAAAAATAAAACCCCTTCCTGATTCCTAAATGTATATCCCAGTTCTTCTTACTCGATTTATACATTTTTCTTATTTGGGAAAATATATTGCTCTTGTGTGTGTGGTAACGATATATCTTACGTAACAAAATGCTGAAATCTCAGAAAGTTAGGGCTACGATGGCCTAGTGGTAAGGTCTCGTGGCCGGAGGGTTCCAGATTCGAAACCCGATTCCACTGCAGATCCGCCGTGTGTGTGGGCCTGTTGCAGGTTACATCATACGTAGGGGGTCAAGCGTCCCCTCGTTGGTGTGGTGCGGAAGCTTGGAGAGGGGTGCCAGCTCAGGTGTCGTCCTCGTCATCTGACCGTGGTTCAAAATTACGAGGTCCGTCCCAAAATAGCCCTCGTGTTACTTCAAAACGGGACGTTAATATAACTAACTAACTAGCTTCAAAACGGGACGTTAATATAACTAAACTAACTAACTAATAGAGAAATTTAAAATATTAACAAACATTTTGCCATTTTTCTCTTGTTAATGAAATTAACCTTGATTTTTGTACAAGCAATACCATCCTATTAAATAATAGTTAACAAACCATAAGCAAAAATGCAATCTCCAAATAAAAAATCCTTGCTGATGCCGTAATCCGTTTTTCGAATCCTCACAACAGATGATAAACAGCTGTTGCGTTAACTCTTTCTAAGGCCGTAGAAAGTTTATTTCCCACTAAATTAATTAATTTTTAAATGCAATTTTTAAGGTTGGAGTAAGTATTTGCCAAATTTTTCGATGAAACAAAAATATAGATGTTCCAGTTTCTTATCTCAAAATATAACGAAGTGAATTAACTTGGTAACTAATTTTTAATTAATAAAATTAATTAACAAAAACATTAATGCCATTCAATAAGCTGAATGAATTTCTTTTCTTAAGTTAATCTCATTCCCAAACTTATTTTATTATACCATTACTATGCAAACTACTCTTTATGCAAACTATTTCAAAAATTGAAAAATAAACAGATTTACTTCATTGCCTGAGTTTTTTATCGTGTTTAGTGCATTATCCGCTGTCGAGCAACGTGCTCAGTGAATGTTTATTTGCCCAATTATCGTGCTCATCTGAGCATGGTGCTGCTCGCAGCTCTTGTCCAAAATGCCTTAAAATGGCATAAACGTCGTGTACCCCACTAATCATGCTTTAAACATCCGGAAGACGATTGTCCCCTGACGATAGACGTCATTAACTTGTCTGAACATGCATCGCCATTCCAATCGAGGCGTCAGAAAAGAAAACATATTTTCAGAACGATTTTGGAAAATCCCGTGGGAATTTGCTTCCTGTTCTGACATTTACTTTTACTACACCTATTAAAAACTTATTACTATCGAATTTCGCTCCTAATATAGGTTCCAAATACTTATATGCGAATATTAATGAAGAGTTTCAACATACCAAGACATGCGACTAACTACCTACCGCATCTAACTGAACCGAATTCGATGGTTGTAAATTGAAAACTCTCAATATGCATTCGAAGACAATAAACATTTTTCACCATTTAGATTAATTACATGTAACTAATACATTTTTACTAAGTTTCTTTAGGAACACAGGGTTTAATTACTTCAAAAACATTCCAGGGTTTACAACAGTATGAAACAGCGTGCCAAATCTCACAATTCAAACTTGAAAATTTAAAATTTTCAAAGCTGAGGACTATACAAACATTCCTCTTCATCTGTTAGATTTTGTCGCACAGTAATTACTCTTACCAATATATCAGTATTGTCTATAATATTTAAAGGCAAGAATTAGAAGAGATATCTGATGAGGCGTCTATCGTAGCGTTTCAGCTATATTTACGTCCCGTTTTGTAGCACGAGGTCTAATTTGGGACAGACCTCGTAACTCTGAACCGCGATCAGATAACGAGGACGACACCTGAGCCGGTGCTCCCCTCTCCAACCTTTCACGCCACACTAACGGGAGGGCATTTTGCCACGACTATTTTAGCGTGCACCGGGCTTCTAGGATGAAATCGAGTTTCGAACTTAGAATCCTCCGGCCCCGGAGCTGAGACCTTACCACCAAGCCACCGCTGCCGGCATCTATTCTATATATTGCATGTTGGAAACTCATTTTGTTTAATTGGATAAAAATTTCTGCTAGATAAGAAAATGTTTACCTCATTCATTTTACTGTATGTAGTACGAATTGTTGAAAAGTCATAATGTCTGGAGAAAATAAAGATTTTATCTTTCTGCATTTATTCAATTCACTTGACATACAACAACTCCAACGCGACAATTTAATTTTAAAATTTTAAGCACGGCGTAAAATGACAGGCGAATTTACTTCTGTCGTGTTACCTACTCTACCGTCGCGTGAATTGACTCCGTTATAGTGACATATTTTAACCTCATTATGTTTTTGAAAACATTTTCATCTCATTTACACCGATATGAAATTTTCCAGCATGAAAACCTGTTTACATCAAATAACATAATTATTTTATGACTATCATTGATGGATTTGTCAGCTGACCTCTGGGGACTAACTAGTAAAAGTATCGAAAACTATAAAAAAAATCTACACTTGTAGCGGTTGCAATCAGCTGCCTTCTCCTTTCTATGTTAGGTGGCGCTACTGGAGCCATCTTTTTCCCATGATGCCTCTCTGTCATTCTTGTCTGTGTGCTTGTATCGTGATGTTGTTCTCTGTTTTGTCTTGTGTCTTGTAACTTTAATGTTCTGTGCTGTGGAACGTAGCCTAATAAAAAATGGTTCCTAAAATTGAATGGATTCTTCAGCAGCACTACACACAAACTTGAGTCTCGTCCCTCTATACACTGAAATTTTAAGGCAAATCTTTGAAATTTAATGAATTAATTTTTGTCATATGATAAATAAAAAATGAAAAGCAATGGTTTTCCTTCAAAAAGTAGATGTTTTCAATTAAAATTGGAATTCTATGTGGAGCTGTCAATTGTTAAAAGATTTATATAAAAGCAAATATGTGGCTTTTCTAAATTTGCATTACAACTGAAAACATTTTCCATAAACAATGCAGTGTAAGACAAAAAAAAATTATCATTAGAGGTCTCAAAAGATTAATTGGTAATACAATCTGCACTAAGCAACTTTTTTTAACAAAAAGGAGTAAATCAGATTATCTTCATTAAAATTTTTGGAATTAAAAATATCGGAATGCGACTTTCACTAAATGACAAACTAAGAATTAAGTAAAAATGACAACACATTAACAAAAATATTCTTTCTCGTTCTTTAGAGATAATAACCTTTTAACCATCACAGTTAAATTGTTTTTAAATTTGATCTCTAACACTAAACAATACTACATATGCTGAAGAAAATAGGACAAAATTCAAGATCAATAAATTCATGAAATTTACTAATACGAAATTCTTATTTGAAACTTATCAAAAGTTTATAATAAATTTAAAGCGTTTTTATTCCAGGATATGTAATTATTTCTGTTACCACAAAAAAGATGAAAAATTAATTAGATATGAAGAAAAATTTGCGTTTCTGCAACGTTTTTCGTTTCCGATATCTTTCTAGAATATTAATTTTGAAAACAAATGTTATTTTTTTATATCCTGTTGACACTTTTATATTCATTTCATTGTCCATTCATTCCAGTAATTTACATTGAACACTTTAAGTTTAATTTTATCATTCGCTTTTTTTCTTTTTCGTTTAATAATTGAAAAACAATTGTACAGAATGAACAGGTGTTTTCATGAGCGAAATTGATCTCCTAATATTGTATAACCGCAAGAAAACGAATTCTATAATCTTTACTCAGATGAAACCGTATCTTGAGAAATTCAATATTTGCATTCTCACTTTTGAGCGCATTTTCGCGTCGGCGCTTAAACCGGTACTGCGGCAGGGGGCCCTTGCGACCTTCATACAAATGCCTAGAGGCCCTCTTTTTTTTCACGGTCCAAAATAAGGTCAGTAGGCTCCTCTCTAACTCGCAGGTGGTTGCTACCGACTCACAAGCATAATTGCGCCCGAAGGAGGGAAAGAACTGTAAAAAGAACAAACTGGAGTGTTATCAAAAGTTGCTTCGGCCGAAATGGAATTTTGTAAAGTAGAGCTGAAAAGTAGAATAAACTGTTATCATTTCTGTCTCTTTTGATAACTTCAGAGAATTTGTCCACGGCCGATAGATGCTGTTTTTTTTACTATTGATTATGTAGTTTTCCCCTCATTTTGGACAATGCTAGGCAAAAATGGATAGTTTTTATTCTATTCATCGAATAATACAGGGTGTACATTAATTATTGTCGGGGTTTCCGTACCTCATAACTTTCGAATAAAAAATATTACGCAAAAACCGATTACGTATTCGTTAATTACAACTCAAAGAATTTTATTAATGATATTAAAAAGATTAATGAATTTGCACATGGCTGCCCTTCGTGGCTCGTAACGCATCGAGACGAAATTCGATTTCCCTCCAAGTGTTCTCCAGCATTTGTGGGGTAACATTTTGGATCGCAGTAACAATTCTGCGCTTCAGTTCATCAAGGGAGGGCACAGGGGTCTTGTACACAATGTTCTTGACAAACCCGCAAACCAAATTTAGTTTCGAAAAACCACAATACACACATTGCTTTTTCTTGCACGGTCGCCATTTTTATTTATGACGTCATAATTACCCAGACTGCAAATGCGCTAAGATCGCATTGTTGCCACGTAAAATTCTTTGAGTTGTAATTAACGAATACGTACTCGGTTTTTGCGTAATATTTTTTATTCGAAAGTTATGAGGTACGGAAACCCCGACAATAATTAATGAACACCCTGTATATTAAATAGAATAATTTACAAAAACAAAACATGAATCTTCATTTCATGCTTTTTTGGATTAATTTTTATGGAGGGGGTACAGGGGTGGTAGCAAAGACCGATATGTCAAGGGGAAAAGTATTAAAAACAGAATTATCTTCTCTTTACTCAAAATAGCAAAAATATTCAATTCACATCAAAAGTGAGTGAGCTGAACTGGAACTAGCTCATTGTTAATGAAAAAGAGATCCCCAAATCACATTTGCACAAAATTCTTTTCAATCAAGCATCGTCATTGGAAGCTCTAAATGTGATACTAGAGGTGATCCAATTCTCTCTTAGATAACCACTAGAGATTTTCCACAATGACATTTGAACTTTAATGAAACTGAAACTGAATAGGCAAAGTAATATTTTTTCATATAAATTCTGATCTTCGTCCAAGATCTCTACTAAGCATGAATTTTGGAAGGAGAATCAAACATAATCGCTCTCTTTTTTTTCAAGAATTATTTAGCAGTTTTTACAAATGTAAATACATTATTTTATTTGTCTTCGAAAAAAATTCATTAACAGTTTAATGCAGAGCCAAGCCCTTTACACTCTCTTATGAAAATTATTGCTAAAAAATAATTGCATTTGGAGAGTTACGTAAATTGAGGTGCAAAATGAAAAAATTTCATCTGATCTGAATGTAAAACAAATGAAAAAAAAATGTATTTCTTTCTTCTTTAGGGAAAAGATGAGAGAGAGCGAAATTGATTTTTTTTTTATGTAATCTAATTATAGTACAAGTAAAACCAGTGTAGTCTTGAACCTCTTGCATTTTAATGTTTTAACATTATAAACTACAAGAAGTACATATTTTTGTAAATTCTTTGAAGCAAAATGTCAGTGTAAAAAATAAGACATTATGATTGTAATATATCTCTAAAAATGTTATGTGTGGGCTTTGATTAGTCCATCTGGTTTGATATGATTCATTCTTTCGAACCTTACAGGACTAAATTTGTGAGAAGGGTACAGTCGATTTCTAACTCTTATCCTCCGGGTTGAGAGAGCAATGCAACTGAACGAAGTACAATGA
>BGPR01007142.1:59207-73628 GCA_013235015.1 Araneus ventricosus | reverse complement strand
GGGAAGCTACATAATAAGCATACATGCTGCTGTCTAAGAGGCCTAAAAAAGTATGTATGCAATCTGAATTTAACGACTGGGAAGTAATCTAAATATTCTAGGGGTCTGGGATCGCCTGGAGTGAAAGCATAATTCCGCCTGCATAGGGTTCCACTTATCTGCTCCTCCTCTCTTAAATTCTAAATGCGGAGGAAAGCTGAGGCCATGTTGGTGTTCCAGGGAGGAAAGGGCATGGTGCTACCTATCGAGATAACTTATAACGCTAATTCATCGGGTAAATTTCAATTAGTGGTCTGATCTCTGCACAGCATAAGATGCGGGAAAATAGTCAATTACATAAAATTGTAGATAGCCCTTGATTTAGTACAAAAAGATAATTTTGTCTACATCTAACATGTAAGAATAGAATTTTTGAAGTGTATATTTGTTTGTTCCTGATCTAAACCGTGATATTCTAAATAAGAAATGAGAAAAAGAATTTAGTTATCACATACCTTTATTTTCAGTTCAGTGGCTCTCCACACACGGTACTGAGATTTGAGGTCCTTGTTTAAATTTGTACTTTTGCATAATTGCCTGAAAGTGATTATGCAAACATAAGCAATAGTATCGCAGTCCTGCAATGCTGAAAAGGTCCGAGACCCGCTGTTTGAGTTATTTCATAAGAAAATCTTATAATGGGGCCACTTTACCTAGAAAAATAAGATTCTCCTTTATTCAAAATTGCAGTGACGTCACAAATTTGAAATGCGATAAAATTTGTCTATTAAGAAAAAGAGACTAAAATAAAACTGAATTATTCAAGATTATGCATAAATTAAAAAAAGAGGTATTAAAATGATCATTCATCATAATTCAATATATTTAAATTAATTCTATATAATTTTTTTTAGTATTAGCTGAGTCTGGCGTAAAAAAAAGAGGCATAAGGCCGGAACTCCTCCCAAGTAAAAATCCAATTGGGAAATGTGGCAAGAAGCAATCAATTCTTGCATTGCTATTAAATCATTATTTCCTGTATGATTGAATCCAGCCAAAAAAATGCAGGAAACCGCCAAAAAAAGTTTCGTCCTAGCTTCTTGCTGCCAGTCTGGAAAGAACTTTTGCCATGTGCTGCCTGCATCTGAAGCAATGATTCTTGAACGTATTTCTTCTAATATAGATGATTGATTTTGCTACTGTATGCCAAACATCTGTATCAGGTCTCTATAAAACTGCACATCGGCGATAAATGTACAAATTTAATATGCTTTCCATCTTTAATCTAATCGCCATGCAACACCGATTCTTATCTGAATCCGCCATTATTTCCTTTTCCTATTCTCGGCGCAGAGAGAAATGCTACACAAAAAAAATCTGACCTTTGAGGATTCTTGAGGGAACTAATAGGGCTTCCAATTCCCGTGAGCCAAAAAAAATGTGAACATATCGGTCTGCCCATGAACGCTATAAATTATTCTCATGTATCTTAGAATTCTTTATTATATCTTGTAAATATCTATTTATATAATTCATTATAGTATCTTACAATGGATTTTCCTAAATTTGATTAGAAAATCGTTTCTTTCGTATTGAATCAAACGCAAAGAAATTAATCTGCTGATAGATAATTAAATTCAATATATATTAACTTTACTGCTGCCAGAGTTATAACTGTGGCAAAATCTCCCAAAAAGCCAGATAAATTTTATGTAAAATTGAAAATACGATTCTATCCAATAACAAACAAGAAAGAGGTTAAGTCTAATACAGCGAATAAAAAAATTTATACTTTTGGCTGGAAATTGCCAGTCAGCTTCTATTCAGGCGCTAAAATATGTAATGAAAGATAAAGTGCGCTTCCGTCGGTGAAAAAATAGCTAATTGATATAAAAAAAAAATTGGATTTCCTTCTAAAATTAACGGCAGAAATCCTACAAATGCACTGCTTGATAGATACTTACGTCTGCTCTTGATAAGTGTCTTCTAAAATTGAATTTCATTTCCTGCTATTTTGTCGTCAGCCAACACTGTATGATCTTAAATTACACTGCTACCCACTTCACTGCCATTAGAGTATCTTCAAACGTAGGAGAGAAGAGGATGGATGTAACTGATGTAAGGCGTTTATTCAGTAAACGCTGCAAAGCCAGTTTTGCCATTTGATATCCGATCATGAGCCCATCGGAGGTGGAGAAATAATGGATTTGTTCTAGCATTTTTCTTTTGTAATTTACGTCAAAGCCCTAAATGAAACTAAGAAAAAATTAGCCAGAAAAGAAAAGAAGAGGTATAAAATAAAATGCGATAAGGAATTCACGTGGGAGGTCCAAAAGGAAATGTAAGAGTTGGAATTTATATGACTGATTAATATTAAAAAAGAAGTTTAATGATAAGCATCTGCGTTTTCTCTTGAGCATTCTATATTTCCTGCATTCAAGTATACTCTCCTCATTTCAAAGGAAATTCATCTAAATTCTATTGATTTAAAACGACGCAATATTTAGTGATCGGAGGAGTTGGGGAAAGATCCCAATACCTTTTGAAGCTCCACTTGGAAGGACAATTCTACTTAGTCGCATTTGATTATATCCGCTCCTGTAGGAATACGATGCCTATTCCGGATGGATAAATGTAATTCTTGAACTGTGGACTGAATGATTTAAGATAAATTCTGAGTCGGCACCTCTCTTCAAACTTGAGCTACATCCTGCTCTGTAGGAATGCGAGTGCTTAGTTTCAAGATGGACAATGTAATTTTGAACGTGACTGATGACGGAAAACAAGAATTTTGAGCCGGGCACTCCTCTTCAGACTGAGTTACATCCTGCCTGTAGGAATGGCTGAGCTATTCTTCTGGATGATAACGTAATCTTAGAAATTGTGACTTGGATGACGTAAGATACACTCCTCAGCTGGCACCTCTTCAAACTGAGTTACATCCTAAGTCCTGCAGGGAATACAGAGTGCTATTTCCGATGGACAAATGTAATTTGAATGTGACTGATGACGAATACAACACCTGAGCCGGGCACCTCTCTTCCCAGACTGAGCTGAGATCCTGGCCTGTGCAGGAAATACGAGGCCATTCTGGACAAGTACCTGTAATTGAAACCGTGACTAGATGATGAAAAACAAATACCTGAGCCGGCACCCTCCTCAAACTGAGCTTATATCCTGCCTCTGTGTGAATACGAGCGCATTCCCTGGATGTAAGTAAATGCAATTTTGAATCGTGATCAGATGACGTGAAGACAACACCTGAGCCGGCAATTCCTCTTCAAACTGATACATCCTGCCCTGCAGGAATACGAGGCGACTTCTGGATGGCAAATGCACTTTGAACTGTGATCAGATGGATGGAAGACAGACTCCTGGAGCCGGCACCCCTCTTCCAAACTGATCGACATCCTGCCTCAGGAATGATGAGTGCCACTCTGGGATGACAACGCACCCTTTGAACTGCGACTGGATGACGGGGCATACACCCCCAGCCGGCACTTCCAAACTGAAAGCTAAGCATCCTGCCTGTAGGAATACGAGTGCCATTCTCAGATGGGCAAATGCACCTTTGAACTGTAATAGATGACAAATGAGACTTGAGCCGTGGCACCCTCTGTAAACCGATCAGAGATCCCAGACGCAGGAATGGAGGCCATTCCTGGACGGATTAACGAATTTGAACTGTGATCAGATGATCAAGACAAGACCTGAGCCAAAGAGGGCAACTCTATCTGGGAACTGACTTTACATCCTGGGTTCCTGCAGGAATACGGAGGCCATTCTCGGATGGATAATGTAACTTGAACTTGAATTGACAGACGAAATAACACTTCAGCCGGCAATCTCTTCAAACTGAGCAGAATCCTGCCCTGCAGGACATTGAGTGCCATTTCGGATGACAATGAGAATTTGAACTGTGACTGATGACGAAAAGCCACACTTGAGCCTGGCACCTCCAAACTGAGCATCCCTGTCTTCTGTAGAAGTCGATGCCATTCTGATGAATGCAAAATTTTGAACTGTGGATCGATGATTTAAAGATAAGCACCTTCAGCCGGCACCTCTGAACTGAGCTGGCATCCTGCCTGCAGGATCGCGATGCCATTCTGGGATGACAACAATTCCTTGAAAACTGTGACTGATGATTGTAAAGATAAATACCTTGGAGCTGCCTCCTCTTCCAAACTGATGCTATGAATCTTGCCTGTAGGAACATGAGTGCTGGTTTTGGATGTGTACACCTTTGAAATCTGTGACTGGGGATGATTGTTAAATAATTTTGAGCTGGCAACTCCTTCAAACTGGAGTTACATCCGCTCCTGTAGAAGATGGCGCTATTCTGGCCGGGCAATGGGAATTTTGAAACTGCAGACTAGACAGACGGGATACACCTGAGCCGGCACCTCCCAACTGAGCTATATCCTGCCCTGTGCAATACGAGCACTGGGATGGAGCAATGTAATTTGAACCCGTGACTGATGACGGGGATACACTCAGCCGGCACCTCTGAAACGGACATCCTGCCCCGGTGGAATACGAGTGCCATTCCTGACGCAAATGTAATTCCTTGGTCCGTGATTGTGATGATTTAAGATGACTCCTGATCCGGGAATCTCTCTCTCTCTCTCTGAAACTGAGCTAAGCATCCCGCCATGCAGGGAATACGCCGAGTGCCACTCTGGGATGGGATAAATGTAATTCTAGGAAATCCACGACTGACATCAAGATACACCTGAGCCGGCACCCTCCTCCAAACTGAGCTGAGCATCCCGTCTGTAGGAATATTGAGCGCCATCTGGACATAATGTAATTTGAACTGACTAAGACACGTAAGAGCAAGCACTCAGCTGGCACCTCCTTCTAAACTGAGTTGGTATCCTGCCTGTAACATTGAGCACTCTGGATGGACAAATGCAATTTTGAACCGTGATCAGGATGACAAGATAACAACTCAGCCGGCACCCTCTCTCAAACTGTGGAGTTAACGAACCCTGCCCTGTGTAGGAAATTATTGAGTCTCTATCAGATGGCACGTAATCTTGAACCAGTGACTAGATGGATGAAGATACCTTGAGGCACCCTCTCCAAACTGAGTTAAGCATCCTGTCTGTGAATACGAGTGCTATTCTGGATGGGGCAAATGCACCTTTGGAACGTGATCAGATGACAAGACAACACCTTGAGCCGGGCACCTCTTCCAAACTGAGTTACATCCTGTCCTGTGAATACTATGCCATTTCTTGGATGGACATAAATGCAATTTGAACCAGTGACTGGGATGACTTGGTGCCACCACCTGAGCCACCCCTCTCTTCCAACTGAGCTACATCCTGCTCCTGCAGCAGTGAACATTTGGCGCCATTCCCGGGATGGATAATGTAATTTCAGAAAACTGTGGACAGATGACAGCCAATTTGAGCCGGCACCTTCTAAACTGAGTTACATCCTTGCCTGTGGTGAACATGAGCGCTACTTCTACGGACAAATGTAATTGAACGCTATATCAGGATGATTTGAAAACAAGACCTGAGCTGGCAACTCCCTCCTTCAAAACTGAGCTAGCATCCTGCCTGCAGGGAATATTGAGTGCCATTCTCCCCTGATGGATGTTATAACCTTAGAATGTGGACTAGATGATTTAAGATAACACCGGAGCAGAAAATTCTCCAAATTTCCCAAGTTTGATCTTCTATGTCAGCCCTGGAAGTGCACTAATTTACTTGACTTCAAATTATTTTACTAATAGAACACTGAAATGACACTTAAATACAATACACTAGTGAATTTCTTATATGATCTCACAATTATTTTTTAAATGACACGAATAAATAAATTATTTAATAAATAAATGATTTTAATAAAAAAAATTGAATTTAGAAATACATAATTTTAACAATAATAATTAGAATTTTATGATTTCAAGGTATTTTTACATGTCTTTACTTGTATCGAGTAAGACTAGTTTGAATTGAATAAGAAAAAAAAAAGAATTGAAAGCTCCCAAGTTAGGAATAAATATATAGGATAAAGGTTTACTTATAGATATTATATACCCATTTTAAAATATAAAATTGATCCTCTATTCGGATGATAGCCACTACTGATGTTTTCTCAAGACATTGTAATATCTAATAAATGATAATGAAAATGTTCATGGAGATGTGCAAAGAAGAATTTTGCTGGATATTACCCATACCTATATCTATAAATTTGAAGTATGATCTACGTTCTATCTCTCTAGCTGTTCTGGCTTTTGAACTATAGTGTTCATAAATATACTGGATAGATGAAAAGTATAATTTCCAATTTTATTTTTTTCTAGAGAATGGAGGACTCAGACCTCTAAGAAAATGTATGATTGTCTTCAAAGCTCTGAGGCTGAACTTTGAAGCCATTACAGCTTTTGTGGGAGATTATACCTGCTACAAACTGTCTGGGACTCGGCTATATATATAAATATTTGATTAATGTGCACATCAGGTCCAAGCACTCTGTACTACTTCTGCAACGGGTTTGACCCAAGCATCTGGGAAGAAATTCTACCAATTCTACCACATGGCCTCATTAATTAATCTATATCCATATAGTGGGCTGGTCCGGTTTTGCCTCTGCCAGGCCTAGGCTATGAAAAGCACTAATACGTCTGTAAATATTGAGATCTAAAATTCAAATATATAAGTTAAGTTTAGTTGAAGGCATTATCGTCCTACTTTATGCCACATTGAAAGCTTCTGGTAAGGTGTACAAATGAAAAGGACTTAGCTGTGAATGGATGCTGGGTCAACCCCAGGAGCCAAATGTGGCTAATGGATAGGATGGCGGTGCAGGTTCCCAATTATATCTGGTGTACTAATGGCCTCTCTACTCAAGTTATCTCCATTTCTGGAGTTGCTTTGAGTCTAAGCAGCGATGGATCTCCCAGATCAGCATATAAAGATCTAGCTATCCACCTTCGCGGAAGGGGAGCACGGCAAATTAACCAGGATGAGAGCTACCGCAACAGTGTCCTGCATGGTACCTATATTCCTAGAGGCTTTACCAATATCTACTCCTGGAGAGTTGCTTTCTGAGTTCAAAGGAGCTGGATTCCCTCCAGATCAGCATGCCAAAGACTAGCTATCCACCTTCGCGCAAGGGGATACGCTTCATAAATTAACTTAGTATTTAGAGCTGTACCTGCGAACAGGTTCCTGCATGGTGCAATTATATCTTTAGTGCATCAATATCTGGGCTCTGGAGAGCTGCTTTGAGTCTGCTGTCAGCGATGGATCTCTCCTGGGGATCAGCACAAAAGATCTACAATCCACCTCTCTGCAGAAGGGGGGAGCATGTCGGTAAAATCTAACTGGCAGGATTGAGATTGTAATGCGAAGAAAGTGTCCGCACGGGTGCACCCAGCATCCTTGGCAGCCAAAGTGCTATGGAGGCGACGCGTAAACATCATGACTCTAAGTACGCCCTTTGCAGGTCTCCATTACAGACTAAGAAAAGGATCAGCCGTGGCCGTGCATGGCAGGAATCGCCGATCTACCACAGCTGAAATTAAGGTTGAAACTGCCACAAGCAAAAGGATCTGCACTCGTATAATCCCAGCATTGGAGCAGGCGTGTCGCAGTACAGGGTACGCAAGCATCTGACAGAGAAATCAAGATGTGAGAATGTATGCTTGTTTGATCTAGTAGTTCTTCTGCACCTTGAAACCATCCACTCTGTTCCTACGCCGATATCAGTATCGAAAAGCAATAAGGGATTAAGAAATACAATTAATATAATTGCAATAAAAAGAAATTGTAATTAATCTAAACTGTGTAATAGATATCAGATTTTAAGTATGCAGCAAACTCCTGATAAAAAGAAATATGGTTTAATAGCAAAAAAAACAAAAAAATATAGGAAGAAAAACAGAAGAGGTAGGAAACAAAGAAGGATAAATAATACACCTCATAAGTACGCCTACCTAAACAGCATCCAGTGGATTGCACCAAATACACTAATGAAGAACACCAAATAAAATCAATAATGAAAAAACTCGTGCTCTAGTTAATAAAGCACTCAGGCCAGCATATAAAAGAAAAAGAACTAGAAATATAAAAGAAAAATAATTAAAATGGAAGAAATGTAAGAAATCAAATGTATTAACTTTTCAAAGACTAATTGTTTCCTGAATTTAAATATGGATACCTTTCCGCCTGGTTGTATGACTAAATAGGCCAAAAATTATACCTCTGTATCTGTTCCATCTACCAACTAAATATAGGAAGAATCTCGCATGGAAAAAAAAAAGAAAACTTATACAAGTCCTTTATAACAAAATTCAATAGAGACTAGAGAATCTAATATTTACCTCTGCAGAAAAGGAAGCAAGAACAGCTACCAAAAAAAACATAAGCAAGAATACTATCATGCAAGAAAAGGTCTAGATAAATATATATACCTAGCCCATCTGCAGTAGAAAACGAAACCAATTAATATTTGATGAATAAAAAGCTCTGAACTTTTAAAATAAGCATTGAGGTTAGAGGAACATTTCACAACGATCTTTAGAATCTATTTTAAAATTCATCTGTGCTTCTTGTACAAAAGCTACAATATACCGGTTTAAATATTTTATCTGCATTAATTTGAGAATAAAGAATTTCTGGTAATTTTTTTATATAAGATTTGTTTGAAAGCCATAAAGTGTAAGAAATTAAAACTAAATCACCTCCTTTATCAAATGAGATAATTTGAATTCAAAATTTCACCTCTTAAATCTAAAATTGCATCGGTTCTAATTTATTAGTTTTGCTGAATGGTTTGATAGTATGGATAGCAATTATATATGGAGTTAAAATTATTATAATTAAACACTAAAAGGTCATCAATGTAACGATAACCAAAAATAAGTTCATTTTTAATTAATTCTCTTTCAAATGAGTGAAGAAATATATTAACCAATGCACTAGAAAAACAACAACCCATAGGAATTCCCAAAAAAGGCTTATAATACTTAATTCCATTAAAAAGATAATTTTCACAAATATTGACTCTGGGAATAATTCTTTATGGTTAGACTTAAAGTTGTTAAATATTATTAATCCTTTGACTATGAACGGGATATATCCACTCACATTTTAAAATTACTATTAGGAAAAAAAAAATAGATTTGAAGCTCATTGTAATATGTGCCAATGGTAGAAAGAGAACAACTGTGCATATTTCATCTTTAGTCACCTAGATGGCACAACCTATTTTCCCGCCAAAATCCATTGTTTACAGAATACTTTTCTTCTGTGAATGCATGCTTCATAGTCTTGATCTATAGGTAACTAATATACATTTTTAATAATAATAATATTGATGAAATATTGTAAATATATAGATATATTTTTGCCATAACTAATAATAATCTTGTTTGATGCATAAAAATGTAATGTGTTTTTTTTTTTACTTTCTCGTATACGAAGTATACAGAGAGAAAGTATTGTAATCGTCAAAAAATTCGAACTCGAGATTTTGGCGAATCTCCACGTTTTAGACCTCCCTGAGTCCGAAAAACACAATTTTGGAATTATGTGTGTCTGTCTGTGAACATGATAACTCGAAAACTATTAGAGCTACGGGGATGAAATTTGGTGTGGTCTTTAAACATAATTTGCAGGTTTCTATCAAATTTCGGACAAAATTCGTCTACGGGAAGTATGTCTGTCCACTTTCATATGAACACTGTAACTCAAAATCTTGAATAGCTAGATGGATAAAATTTGGTAGACAGTTTTATCATCAGGAATGTAGGTTCGTATGAAAGTTTGGGCCAGATCCGTCAACGGGTTGACTGTCTGTCTGTATAATCGCATACTTTTGAACGCAATAACTTCTTTAAAAAATACTTTGATAAATGAAATTTGGTATGTGACCTTCTTACTTTAAAGGTAGATTTCTGTCCAATTTTTGTCTCAATCGGTTAAAAAAAGCCTTCAAATTGCAAATCTCGTTTTCTTTATCTTACATCCATCCCTACTGGTAATTACGCCGGCTTCTAATTCCACTTCCGCGTTGGAGGACCTTCGGAAATCGTGGTATGACGTTTCTCTTATTTTTTCTCCACTGCGTTAGGGGGTTCTTGTTCGTTTTACTGCCATTATTTTTTTCTCTACATGTGTTAGGAGTATACGAGAAAGTTTAGGGAAGACCACTCCCGCTGGTTTGGTTATAGGACTATTTTGTCCCAGCCTATGGTTTAAAATCCGCTCGGAGGGAAACAAGAAACCTTCAGACAATAAATATGGCTTATTTGGAGCCTATATCTTCATTCGCATAGAAAATCGGATAATTTTTTAAAATTCGTAGTCAAATGGTTAAAGATGGGTTCAAGAGCATGTAGATGAGAGGGTTGACGTACAAGTAGGTACGTTCTCAGTTCTCCTGGGGTACAATAATGGTGATGTTTTCATGCTTGCATAATTCCGACGGGGGGGACGTACCTCCCGCCGGACAGATTGGTGCATGGGCCGGTGATGTCCATTTTGTAATTGACCACAGTAAACGTGTTATTATAGCGGCGACACGGTCATTCAGGACCTGGATGTCTAGGCAAGACAAAGATTATCATTGATGGCTACAGTCAAAACTGAAAGAGAAATGACGTGTATTTATTCAAGAAATATAGTTTACATTGGTGCTTTAACAGGGGTAGTTACACTCCAAATGTCGATGAAACAAAATTATTGCAGTGTCAAGGTTCAAATCAGAAAGATTGTTTGATTTTCGTATTTGTTACTCTTCATACTGGTCGATACCAAAGACTAGCTTCCTTTGTTATAGATATGTTTAGTTGGCGTCTTGGCTGAAGGTAATGTTTTTAAGACTTTTTATTTTTTCTGGCTTTGTTAAAAAGACTTTTGAAGTTTTTTCTTCTAGGAAGGTTTTTCCCCGCTTTTGTTTTCAATCTCTGGGATAAATTCAGGCCACAGAGGGAACTTTAATTTGACCTTAAAGTCGTTTCCTCGACAGAAAATTTATCCCCACTTTTTTAGAATCCAAATGGCGAGTGGCCTTTGAAAACTTTCTCCATTTGGATTCTTATTCCTTTATTCTTTCAATCTTATTTCTTTCATTTTATCGTGTTCTATTTTTTGCAGTTTGGTTTTATGTCAATTAATTTTATATCTTTGTCATTGCAATTTTCTTAGATGCTGCAGCGTTTGCGCGCAACAGATAAATTGTTTTTATTATTGTTTTTTTGTGTCTCTTTTGTTTATTACTTTTTTGTACATATTCTAGTATTTTTATTTTGTATTTTACTGGAAGTTGCTGCATTTTAGCACCATTCCGTTAATGCAAAGTTTAATGGTTTTTAGAATCTCTTAAAAATTTTTTACCTATTTTTATTCATTTACTTGTATTTCTTAAGATACTAAGATTGTTTCTGGTGAGAATTGAGTCGTCTTTTTGTTTTAATGCCGTAAATCATATACGGTGAAATGTTTTGTATTTCATATATTATGTAATATTGATAATCTTTTCTTTAGTAATTCATTTATAGTGACATGGGTTCCTTCTCTTTTTGTATACAGTAGACTCTGCTTAATATGATCGCGGTTAATGTCACCATTCGCTTTATATTATCAAAAACCTCTGTTCCCAAACCAAGGTATTCAAATGCACACAAAATTATTCGTTTAGAGTGATCACTACATCGTTTAATGTAATCAGTTTTGAAGTAGAGAATTGACTTTCCCATTTTCAACCAGCGTTAGCGATTGACGTCCGTAGAATTTCTCTCTCGATTTGTAAGGAAACATCTGGGGGCCACTTTCCCCCACACATTCCAAGAATTTCGGGGTTTGTTTTTAATGACCGATCTTTGAAGGTCTTCCGTTTAGCGGGCAGGGACATGACCGTCGATAATTGCCACTGAACCTCCTGAAGGAATGCAAAAGGAAGAGTATGAAGAGTGGATGTCCATTGACGAGGACATTCCAGTAGCTGCCACACTGACAGACTTGGAAATTTGCCAAGCAAGATCAAGTAATAAAAGTTGATGATTCCCACGGGGACGAATGTGTTGAAGAATACCCTCCAACGAACGCCGAAATGAGCCAAGCCCTTGATGTTTTGAAACGCGGCGTGCAGCATCGTTCGGCAAATTTTTAAAAACAATACGAGTACGAAAAGTATAAATGAACTGTTAAGGAATAATTGTCATCAAGCAACAATTAATAATTTTTTAATTGTTATTTTTGAAATAAATTATAGATAGCCCAAAGGTAAGTGTTTACTTTTCCATTTTGTCATAGGCGGCTCTTCCGGGGGGGGCAACTGCCCCCTCACTTCCAAAAGTAAAGGGACCTTACCCCCCTCCCACTTTTCAAAGTTCAAAATAAACGATCCATCGAAAAACGGATCGCAAGCTGAAGCTTTGCTGAATAATTTCGAAAGTTTCCAATTCATTTTTTGTCTACTTCTGATCCAAAGAGTTTTGGAAGCTACAGATACGCTTTCAAAAGCTTTGTAACCAAAATCGCTAATTTTTTAACAGTTAAAGAACTGCTTAATACAACAAAAGAATGCTTACATGAATTCCGAAGTGAAGATTTTTTTGAAAAATTGTGGATATACATTAACGATATCTGTGAAGCAAAATCGTTTACTCCTCCAAAACTTCCACGCTCTAGAAAAGTGTCTTCGAAAATAGGCGGCGGTTCCTTCAGCATGTCACAAGGAGTTAAATCGTTCTATCGAACGGAAATTGCTTTTCCAGTTATAGATGCTGCTTTAAATACAATAGACGAAAGGTTCAAAGAAAATGAGTTGGATATTTTTCAATCTCTAAAAGATGTAACAAGTTCCAATCCATCAAAAATTATAAAAAAAATGCATCAATTCAAAAAGTCTCTGAAACATATGATCTTGATATGGAAAAAATAAAGGGAGGGATACAATTTTTTCAGAAAATGTACAAAAAATACATCGACTCTTTGCCAGAAATATCCACGGAGATAACAGAACTGAGGAAAAGATGCAATTCTTTTGTTGGAAAGAAACTCTGTGATATACATATTTCCATACTTGATAAAACTAATCCAAATTCTCCTTGTGATACCTGTCTCAGCTGCATCATGTGAGAGAAGTTCTTCATGCTTAAGATCTTTAAAATCATACCTTAGAAATAGTATGTGTCAAGAGAGGCTTCCTGCACTTGCTGTTTTGAAGATCGAAAATACTATAGATATTGATTTTACTAAGGTAATATAACAATTTGCGAAAAACAAAAATCGCAGGCTATCTTTCTTCTAATTTATAATACGGATGTATACTGTATAACATAATATCAAGTAAATAAATTTATAACTGACCTACTTTCTCTGTATTTGGAAATACGCCGTTTTATGACGACATCATTGATCGATTCACGAGTTTAAAGAAAGAAGAATTGATTTAATAGGTAAGTGTAATAGTAGTACTTTATATTTTTCTCATGTTATTATTTCATAAGAATTGAAATGGAACTTTGAATTGGAAGGAGTGAGTCTATGGTGGCCATCCGTTCCGATTTTTGAGGACGTGTGAAGAATTTTTTAGAGAAGGCCTTTAATCAATAATGACGTTAAAATCCAATAATATAGCCCAATTTTATAAAAAGAAAATCAGTTTTAGGGGCGCCCGGTGTTTTGTTCCGGTTTATACCTAAAAAAATTGAAAATGATAGAGTTAATAGAACGGCTGATGCAAGAAAATAAAATTTGAAAATTAAAAATATAAATGAAAAGTGACTATTATTTAATAATTTATCAAAATTCAATAAATTATGTTAAAAATTCAAAACAAACTTGATTAGAACCAGAACCATAGAGAAGGACTCTGACCAGAAAGGGAACAAAACGCACGTATCCGATCGAGTAACAACTCACGGATGGAATTACAGTGGAACCCCGCTAATCCGAACAAATTGGGACCGCTGCCTGTTCGGATTACATAAAATTCGGATTACCCGAAATTCCGATAAAAATAGAAAAGTAAAAGATGTGAGCTAAAAAAAATGTGAGTTATAAGTACTCAGTACTATTATCTCTTGAATTCCCTTTCATTCAAAAGCAATAGAAAGAGAATATGTCTCCCCTTTTAATTAGAATAATGGATGTGCTCCTGTATCTTACGGCGAACACAAGAAGAGATTCATTCCGTTGTTTTTAGTATGTATATTTAAATCTTTTCAGGTAATCTTTTCAATTACATATCATTTTCGAAAATTAAATCGGTTCGGATTAACCGGAATTTCGGATTAGCGGGGTTTGGAATAGCTTATTTTCGCTGTTTCCTTTTCATTTTCCCAGTGATTCTTTAAGAATGTTCTCGGAAGAATATTTTCAACAATGAGCAACTTTCCGACACATTTCAATTGTTATTTTTTCTTGGAAAATGCATGGAATTTGCTGTTGAGGTCTTAAGAATGGAATT
>BGPR01007142.1:38619-56556 GCA_013235015.1 Araneus ventricosus | reverse complement strand
CCAATAAATGGGCTCGTCCATCCAAATCTATGCTCAGTTGCTATGATGCGTAATAAAATGTCCCAATAAATGGGCTCGTCCATCCAAATCTATGCTCAGTTACTATGATGCGTAATAAAACGACCCAATAAATGGGCTCGTTTATCCAAATCTATGAGCAGTTGCTATGATAGTGTAGTAAAACGGCCCCAATAAATGTATTGGCCTGTCCATCCAATCTATGCTGCACTTGCTATGACTGAGTAAGTAAATGCCCTAAATGGCTCTCCATCCAAATCTATGCGTCAGTTACTATGATGAGTAATACAAAACGGCCCCAAAAATGGGCTCCTCCATCCAAATCTATGAGCAGTTGCTATGATGCGTAGTAAAACGACCCAATAAATGGGTTCGTCCATCCAAATCTATGAGCAGTTGCTATGATGCGTAGTAAAACGACCCAATAAATGGGCTCCTCCATCCAAATCTGTGCGCAGTTGTTATGATGCGTAGTAAAATGCCATGTGTTAGTCGGAGGTCTAAAGCTGTGCAGTAATGATGTGCCATACCAGTATACTGCACATTCTGAAGGAACGCCTGGGTAGGACAAAACTTGCATCGGAATGAATGCAGTATTTCTTAACCGAAATACAAAAATGATTTATTCCAAAAAATGAAGGAAACACTTCGTAGCATTCATTATCGAGCTCTACCAAAGATAGATCGCTCCATCCAAACCATCAACATAGCTGGTGCTGCTTCAGATGTTCTACGGCTTTCACACTTCTGGCACCAGGTGGTACAAACGCAAAAAAGTTGAATACAGAAAATACACAAAATCATAAAAATTTTGCAAACACATACATAATTAAAAAGGAAAACACGTAATTACAAAACACCAAAACACACTAGGATTCTAAAAGTCGTATTTTTTAAAAAATTAAAAGACCATTTCCAAAAGGCAAGGGTTTAAAATTCAAACCACCCAAGCACCGAATTCTCTAAAAACACACCTGGACTTTAGAATTTTAAAGACGTAAATACACACTTGAGATAAAAAATAAATTGCAACACAGCGTCAAAAACAGAGTACAAAAGTTAAAACCTATAAAAAAACATTAAAAAACACGAAAAATCTTTATTATAATATTAAGTAAAAATTGAGGATTTTTAGATAGAGATATTTTATTTATTCAATTTTGGAAAAATACGAGTTTAAATAATCTGCAGGATGCATAATAATTCTGTAGATACAGTCGGACCTCTGTTTAACGAAGTCGCTAAATCCCGGAAAAAAGTTCGTTATATGGAATATTCGTTAAACAGAGATTCACCTTTTAAAATACTTTAAACTACACAAAACAGTTTTTAAATTCATAAACACTAAATATTATTAAAAAAGTAATTAATCACACCTTTATTTTATAAATTAATATCTATTTATTTTATATATTTTACCCATCAAAAAGAAATCTGCAAGGAAAACAAGAATAAAACAAAACATTGTCAGGAAATACACTGTATTTTCAATTAAAAAAATAATTTTATATTAAAATTAATGAATTTTAGCATTTCATCATGCGAAGGTTTGTTTATTTGTGCATCATGATCATTTCCATCTTCGTCTTCATCGCAATTCATTGCTGTATTGTTTTTATTCTTCACACTGTCCACTTCAAAATTGCCACATCCATATCTTCATAGACACATGCTTTTAAACGTTTTGAACAAGATTCGATTAATCATAATTTTGTATCTTATCACGATTTTTTTATTATGGTTGATAAGCTGTTTGGAGGAATACCAAATTTTAAAGCAATATCCTTTTTTTCACGCCTTTATCCACCTCATGAAGAATTAAATTTTTTCTTTGATGCTCCAGCACTTTCGCTTTGACATTTTCCAGCTTCAAGGTCATTGATCACCATAAAATGTGTTAAAAGAAAGAATAAGTTTGAATTGTTTAGAACTATTTTGAGAAATAGGGAGGAAAAAAAATTGGATCATAAGAAAAAGTTCGCTAAATAGAGAATGCACTTCGCTATTTGGAGGTTATTTTACGAAGAAATTCGCAAAATGTTCTTGGTTCCAAGAAAAAGTTCGAAACATAGAGAAATTCGCAAAACAGAGGTTCGTTAAATAGAGGTCCGACTGTAGTTTTATTTTCTTGAAAAATAGTATTACATTATATTTGAAGGAAAGTATGGGATGTCAAGTTTGGTGATATGTTTCGCAACAGAATGACGGATATGAATTTTACAAATTTCAGCTAACTATGAGAAGTAATATTCATGTCATTATGTGCTCTTTTATTAATAAAAATACATTCTTAATCTGTAAGATATCATTTGAAAGCCATATTCTATGAAAAATTCTATTGCTTTCGTGTGATCAAGATCATGTCTTTTCATAAGTTAACCCAGGAATTTTCCATCCACATTTTTGTATTTATGGAGGCATAACCATTTTCATAAATCATCAGCTTTAAATAATAACATTTATTGTAAGAAACGGCACCTGCATTTATAAAATGTATTATTATTTCTGCATCGGTATAAACAATAATAAACAAAAATTCTGACAAATTACGTAGTTCTCGACAAATAATTTTCAAATTGAACTGAGAGAACGAGAATAAAGAAATATTTGGAATGAAATATTTAAAAAAATGATTATTGAAACGTAATTAACTTCTTTCTATGGTTGGTATACAAATATTGTCAAAATTTTCCATTTGTAGAATTGTACTAATGTATTCTACTCAAATCATTAGTTTCTTTGCCTCTTGTAATCAAATCTATAGAATATCTGCAGACAAATTTGTTTCTTTAAACTCATTTTGTATTAACCCATGTCATGTCATCAATGATGTGACAAGGTTGATAATAATTCTGGAAGAAAGTGGTGAACAGATTTTATCTTCAGGACGGAAATGGCGGGTGTAAGAATTTAACGCATATCGCACACCATTGGCGCACGCACGACAATAGCGCGCACGCACAAACAGACTGCGTATCAAGAAGGCAGCACTAATGCCGCATACATACGCACCAGCACGCGAAACCGCATGTACAAGGCGCACGCACACATACACGCACGCACGGCACATATACACACGCACGACACAATCATCGATTTACACGCGCGCACAGACACACGCACGACACACAACTATCGCAGCGCATAGCACCCACGCACAGACGCATACTTATACACGCGCGCACAGCATACACATATGGCACACGTTCGACATCGAACACCACGCGACACATACGCACACGCACGCACACACATACGCACACACGCACACAAATTTTTTTTTTTTTTTTTATACGTATATATACACATGTATATAGACATACGTATTGCATATATACAAAATTTAAGAATAATTGTAATCTTTATAGGTGTGTATTGTAATATTTTTTGTTTATATTTGTTAGACTTACTGTTTGAAATTTTTCTATATGAATATCTATTATATGAATTATAGAGATTTGAGTATTATTTTACATTCTAAATAAATTGAGATCCAATATTTACTTCCCCCCCCCCCCCCCCCCCCCCCCCCCCCCCCCCCCCCCCCCCCCCCCCCCCCCCCCCCCCCCCCCCCCCCCAATCCATATAGCAGACATTAGATAATAGTAAGGATCTTGAAAGTGATATAGATTTTATTTTATGAATAGTGAGAATTTTATCATCAAGAACGGTCTCTGTCATTCTTTCCTCAAATCACCACTATTCTCGCTGAAATACATTTTATCTGACTGTGGAAAGATGAATACATCTATCGTTCTAATTTCTCTCTACTTTTTAATAAAAGGAGAACCGGGTTTTTGTCTATCCCCCGAGAAATGTGTAAAATTTCCTTTCTCTCTCTTTTATGTATTTTGTAAAATGTTTTCAGGAATGGCTATGAGAATTCCGAATTTATCAAGGTACATCGGTTTATTCTTGAGGGCGTGTTGGCCTTCTCTGGTAGAGTCCTGCCTCGTAGATTGTACGTTCTATTCATGATTATCTCTACAGTATCTTTCTGCATATGGGGATCTTGTGAACTTTAATTCGTCTTTCGTGCGTTATACTACTCCACATTGGGGTGCGCATATAGCAGGGCTTAGTGCATAAGGAACCCGTGAATCGGAAGAGAAAAAGTTACGGGTTCAACCTCTAGCGTCTGTTGACTAATTATTCAAAAAATTCTCAGAGCGATGTGCGCTTAGCAGCGAATTGCTCTGCTACCTGTCTGGGCTTGATTGAGAATTTCTCTAAGTTTGTTTCACAATTAAATGTGATTAGTTTCTCCTTGAAATCTTCTAGAAAGATGACAACCACCCATATAGAGCTAATGACATCTAGCAACCCAGGTGGTGGGTATTTTAGCATCAACAGAAGATGCCCGTACTCATCTTTTCTCATGCGTTGATTCTTGGACATTACAAATATACTTGACAAAGAAGATTCAGAACCACCACCATAATAATGCTGTAGCTGGAGAGCTTGAACAGTGCGTCTGGCTGAGGTGTCACTTCGTCATTTAACAACAGTAAAATTCTGGAGGCCCGTCCCAACCAAATCTAGCACAGCTTCGAATGGGACTTGAATGTAATAGTCAATCATATTAGTATAATGCCTACTTTAATGCTATTTCCTCCATCGGGGACACAGTGAGTTCGCGGAGGAGAGGCTGCAGTAAAGAAGCAGCTCTCGTCAACCCGAGGCACAATAATGTGGTGGGTGCTGGGCCCACTTCGAAGAAGGGTCGTCCCGAAACGGGGTTGCTGTATGAGCCGCTCTAATGGGGGGGGGTATATGCAGGAACCACAGTGCCCGATATCTGCTTCGGCGGGCGGTCTTTCAGTATTGATGCTTAGGCAGGGCGTGGGGTGATGTTTTTCGGTCTTAATCTATTTCCTATTGCTTACATTATCTGTAAACGTCCATACCAGACGACGTAACAAATCATGTCATGGCGGATACAATAGCAAGTAGGAAGCAGTATCAAGAAAAAACTTTTGGAATATTTAAGGGGGTATACGACTCTTAAACCTTGAAAAAATGGTGGAAAACTGTCAAATTCGGTTGAAATCTAGAAGTTGGTACACACTCTTCAAATGGCGCCAAGTCGCCAAAGCTAATACAGGTAATACCTGCATATAGCTTTGGCGACTTGGCTCCAATGATATGCAGCGGTCAACGTCTTGCTTTGGCGATTTGGCAGTGTTTTAAGAGTGTGTACCAACTTCTAGATTTCAACCTCAAATTCGATACATTATATCTCTGAAACAATGCAATTCATAGACTCAATTTTTTTTCTAGAAAAATATCTGCTCTTTCTCTTATAGTACACACATTTTCAAACTTTCATATTAGTATTATTTATTTGAGAGAGTAATAAATATGGGTATAATGGGATAAAAATGAGAGAGTCACCTTGCGCGCATGATTACGGATAAAATATTTACTTAAACACAATATTTTGTTTGGTATCTAAGTAATCCAAACAGTCTGCTTAAGAAACTGAATCACAATTTATTAACATTTAAATTTAACTTCTATTTTATATACCAGTTTAAACTAAAAATGTTAAAAATAGTTAAAATTTCATCTTTTCTTCCCCCATCTCTCTAAAAAAATTCCTTGGAGAAATATGTACAAAAATGTGGTTTAATTTGTAGCAAACTACATACTCGATAAAAATTGTATGTAAAAATATTCAATAGTTTTTGAGATATCGTGCTCGCAATATAAAAAAAACACGTTTTGAGATATAGAACTTTAAAGATATGAATATATTCAATGTTTAAGTTGAAGAGCTGATACATTTTCCTTCATAACTTTCATAATTATGGGAATTTTTTAACACGGATTGTTTTAAATTGTTCAGAAAAGACAAGGGAATAATATATATATATATATATATATATATATATATCATCAAATCGAAAAGTTTGGAGGCTTAACAGTCGTATTTCCCCTTAAAGTGCTCAGAGGACTTGTCGTCTGAAGCTATACACGTTTCACCTGTTGTTATTCATGCAACTGTGTTGTTGTATTATTATGAATTTCTATTTTATTAAACCTGTTGTTCTTTTTATTTAGAATATCCTTTTCTTTTACTTAATTCATCGACAAGGTAATGTCTCTGTACATTCCCACCCCCTTTTCATTTCCGACCCCATGTTCGATTGCAGACATGACTTATTTCTGTGTTTCTGGCAATACCTGGAAGTTTGTCTCAGGACGTTTAAATCATCCTGTGTATATATTTGTTAGATTAATGGCCCAAAATGAAGCTTAGGATATATTAGTGATGTACCAAGTATAGATGAACCGCTCTCAGATGACAAAGACAACAAAATTTCTGCAAACTTCCACTCACTCTACAACGCGCGACCACTTGTAATAATCTCCAGACACAACAGGAAGATTTGACGTTTCTGGTAATGCAGTCGTTGAATCTTTCTCTGAATATTGCAAATGGATAATTCAATAGTTTAGTTATGTTAAAGTCCCATTTGAAGCTTAAGATATATTAGTGATTTACCAAGTATAGATGAACAGCTCTCAGATGACAAAGACAACAAAATTTCTGCAAACTTCCACTCTACAACAGCGCGACCACTTGTAATTCTCAGACACAACAGGAAGACGGACGTTTGACTCCGGCAATGTCAGTCGTTAACTCTCTGAATATTGCAATGGATACTTTAATAGTTTAGTTAAGTAAAGTCCCATTTTGAAGCTTAAGATATATTAGTGATTTACCAAAGCTATAGATGAACAGCCTGCATGATCGTACACAGTACAACAAACTGCAAACTTCCACTCTACAACAGCGCGACCACTCTCCAGACACAACAGGAAGACGGACGTTTGACTCTGGCAATGGCAGTCGTTGAAGCTACTCTGCATATTGCAATGGATAATATTAATAGTTTAGTTATGTTAAAGTCCCATTTTGAAGCTTAAGATATATTAGTGATGTACCAAGTATAGATGAACAGCGCTCAGATGACAAAGACAACACAATTTCTGCAAACTTCCACTCTACAACAGCGCGACCACTTGTATCTCCAGACACAACAGGAAGACGGACGTTTGACTCTGGCAATGTCAGTCGTTGAATCTTCTCTGAATATTGCAATGGGTAATCTTTTTTGATAGTTTAATTATGTTAACATCCTGTTTTGAAGCAACACGAGGGTAATTTTGGGACGGGACTCGTGATTTTGAACCGCAGTCAGTTGACACCTGAGCTGGCACCCTCTCACCAAGCTTCCGCACCACACTAGCGGAAGATCTTTAGTCCCCTAAATATGGTTTAACATGCAACTAGCCAGCATCCACGACAGATATTCAGTGGAATCGAGTTTCGAGCCTGGAACTCTCCGGCACCGAAACCTTACCACTAGGCCACCACGGTCCAATCTTTTTGAATAAAACATCGATGCTATTTTATTAAAAACGTTCCTTATCAGACAATAGTTGATTTCAAATGAAGTTTTCAAAGTCATATATGAAGTTTTCTACAAAATAGTTTTTTAATCTCTTTTAAGTGAAGGGTTTTGCATAATAAATTTAGATTTGCTGATGGCTTCTTTCAAGTTTATTTGCTGTCAATACTTTTACGCACTGTAAATGTTCCACTTGGTTACTTGTTATGCCACTTCCTGTATTAAACTTGTTATTCATTGACATTTACTATCGCCAATTAATAATTTACGTTTGATAATTAACGATGTCTCAAACTAAATGAATAAATATATTGCATCACTGGAAGTTACAAGATAGCTGAAACTGCGTAGATACAACGCAGAATAAACCAAACAAACAAACCTGAATATACTGAACAACAGCCAAAAATTCATTACTTACTGGTACAAGAGAAACGCTGGAAAATTAATTTTCCTATTAATAGGTTTTTCTTTTCATCCCGATTCATGAAAGGAGCTAGTGTTTTTGCTTTATAGAGTGATTAATTAATTTTATCGATGCAAGTTTTTTCTTCGTTTTTCTGATGTGTTCGATATTGATTTTTGGTAAACTTGGCACATTGTTTTATCATTAGATTTCCATCACTATATTTGACGATGAGGAGGAAGGTATTGAGAGTACTACATCAAAGGCTTTAAATTATTCCCTGTACATTTCTTGCATTTTACATTTAAGAAAATAAGAGATCGATATAAAAATGAATGATTCTGTACATTATTATTCAGTCCCATTTATAATGTTTTCTGAAGAGTACAGTGAAATCTCACTTAACGAGCATAATTCGTTCCAGATACTTACTCGCAATCCGAAACGCTCGTGAAGCGAAACGATTTTTCCGTGGAAATCAATGCAAAATAATACGATAATGCGTTCCATGCCGAAAAAAAAAATACTAAAACATTTTATGTATGTAGGAATTGTATTTTTCCCGTCTAGCTTAAAAGCGTAAGTTTAATTCCTTCCTAATAATATTTTCTCACTTTCCGTACAAGCTCATCTGAATAACTGTTGTGTCAGCGGTAAATACCGAAAGATAGCGGTCACGCGCTCTCTCCGTGCTAATCACGTGATGCGTAGGTGTTTCTCCGTTAAAAACCGAGTGATGTTTTAATCAGAGAGATGGCTTATCGAAATTAAGAAGAACGGTCATGCGGTAGATTGGTGAGCGTAACGAGCTAAGGGCGTCTCTTCCCTGTTAGCACGGCGGCGATGGGCGATGGCTGCTAACCTTTCAAACGCGGTGTAAGTTGATATTTAACTAAGTAACTAACAAATCCTAAATATATCTCTTGTCAATTATGTAAATAGTCATCTGTGTAGATACCTTTCTCATATTATGTTTTATAAATAAATAATTTTGCTTTAACTACTGTTTCCCCTCCTTTATCTTTGGTGCATTTCCCCTAGAGTGTTCCTTAGATGAAGTATTTTTACCTGTAGGCGGGTTTGGGATTTAATCACCCATCCCTTCCTATAGAATTGGGGGAACGGCCGGGATCTATAAAGATTAAAATATAACTTTCCTTTATGTATAACCTTTATTCATAAAAATTATATATAAGACCGTTAAAGATCCTGCATCATCTTCAACTTATCTTTTATGCAGAATCAGCCAGCATGGATTGCGGGCGGGAATTTCGGAAATGAAAAGCCGAATGAGTGATAATCACGGACTGATGTACACGTTCTGTTATCCTTATTAAAAGAAATGAGTCAATTACGTTACGTCATTGACTCAAATTCGTCAGTCAACTCGTTACGTCACTCAAATACATCACGTCATGTGTTACGTAGCGTATCAACAACTGTAAATGCATGGCAGAAAAACTGTTTTTAACCCTCCAGCGAGAGCGCCTGCACAAATTTTACGACATATCGTGTGTAGTATTACATATATATAACGTGATGTTTTACAAAAATAAATGCAATTTTTATTTAAGTTATATGTGTTTATTAGCTCAATAGTAAACAAAGATTTTATAAATAAAAAGTGCATTTACATTTATAAAAGAACGATATAAATAAGCAATATGATGCACAACACAAGTATCTCTTCCGTACGCGCTCTCGCTGGAAGGATAAAAAAATCATGGCCTTAAATTTTATCGGATGTACAAAATATGAAAATTACCGAAGTCATTCATTCCATTCAAAACGTTTATTACTTGAAAATCTTCTTTGATTAACAGTTAAAAAACAGGTTACGGTTAAAAGTGCATGCACATTCTTGATAAGAATTTAAACGAAATAAAATCTCTGTGGATATGACAGTATCAGACGCAAAATCCGGGACTGCCCCTCTTCTCGTTACTCGTTTGCTCGTTAAACGAGCCAATTTATTTTGCTCGTTATGTGAATTACTCGTTGTGTGAGGTGCTAGTTAAGTGAGGTTCCACTGTATAACTTTATAACTTTGTGAACAGCAGAGCTCGAGTCGATTATAAAGGGGATGAAAAAAAGTAGTGCGTAGGGGGCGCCACATTAGCAGTTCTGCCAGAGACTTACAATTACCACGGTTCGGCCCTGAACTTTGTTGCTTTGTTTTTATAAGAAATTTGTTTCACATCTGTATATTTAAAATAATTGCCAAACCCAGAAGACATGTCCCCCAGCCCCAACCACTGGACCGATTTCGATAATTTTTATTTCATATGAAAACTAATGGCGTACAGATGTGGCATCAATCGTCACCCAGAAGGCCACAACTCTCCAGTTTTGATATATGTCGCAAAATAAAACATTGGCAGAGTCCTTCAGTCTCTACAACTGCCAATTCGCCAATTTATTTCGCCAAGTTGCAAGTATAACTACAGGCTATTAATATTATGGGCGGAAAATAGGTCGCTGAAGGCGACTAGTTTCATATAATAGTGAAAGCGAATGATTCATTTCATCAGTTTGTCTCATTCATCATGCTCTCACATTCATAAAAATGTCATAGAAAATCATAAAACAGATATACATCTCGTACTAAAAATATATATATTAAATCCTTAGAGTAGGGAAACGTGGGGTAAAACCGGGTAGTTAAGGTTCGAAGGCCAGTTGGTGCTAAAATATTCGACATAGAGTTTGTCCAATATTATCAGAACATTCATTGTTTATCGGAGTACAATATATCTTTCTAGAAAAGACACAGTTTCATCACTTTTTTATCAATGATTTTTTTTATAAAAAAAAAAAAGTCAAACTACCCAGAATGAGGTAAAACCGGGCCACATGTTAACGTTATGGGAAAGTAGGAAAACTCGATTTTCAGTGGAAACGTTGCGATCATTTTAAGACAACTTAAGAATATTACAGTAGAGTCTCCCTACAGCGAATTTCTCCCAATAACGAAATTTTTAATCGGAATGTTAAATAGCATTCAAAATATTCTCCATATAACGAAGTGGTTGTCTCCCTATAATGAATTTTTTTCAGACTTTAATCTTTCCGATTTTTGTCACTTTTGAAGAAAGTTGCTAATTTCTGTGCAAACAAATAGCTCACACGTGCCTGTTTATGGAACCACTCGCATGGTTCATTCCAGCGATAACACTTAACAATAGAATGCTATGTGAAGGGTAATGAAGTTGTGGGAACCTGGATTTCTACAGACGGAGCAACATTTCTACGGGTCAAGATTCCAAGAATCGGGGTGGAGTGGGGATGGAAACAGCAAATGGATGTGACAATACGCATTTTATGTTTATCCGTACTCCCTACTAGTACAAATAATTGGTGAATTATCTTCACTTTTGAGCATTTTGTTTATACAAAAAAATTAATATAATTTTAATAAATTTATAATAAATATTACTTCATTTTTAATTGAAAGTCATAATTAAATACTTTTGAACGTATCGCACATACTAAAAGGTTTGTAACATTTACTTAAATAACTGCAAAAATCTCTAATCTCCATATAACGAAATTTTCTCTATAGCGAATTTTTCAACTGGAACCAAGCGATTTCGTTATAGGGAGATTCCACTGTAGTTACAAAATTCACATGTAAAGCAGTTGTCTTCTTCCTCCGCGTCACTTCAGCTTTTGTGGGTACGGCTAAGACAGTTTTTACATTGGATTAACCTTTTTTCTTTATTTAAATTAGAAAATACATCATTAAAATGGAAACAATCAACGTCTGATGTGTTTTTATCGTCTTAATCAGAGGAATCATCATTACTGACTTGGCGTACGCCACTTGGAGTACCCGGTTTTACCCCGAGTGCAGATGTTATAAAAACAATATAGAACCGCGCAATTATTGGAGTAAATCCTTATTGTTTGATAAGGTATGAATCCTTAGCAAACGTATAATAAACTGGACTAAATATAGTTTTTATAACGGTAATGATTTTTAAGTAAGGATAGTTTAAAATCAAACGAACATTAGAGAGCTGGCGTCTTAAAACAAAATAAATCTTCGCAGATGCAGTGAATTCAACAACTACAACACGCCACTACGACTGTTCTTTTTTATTGACTAGTAGAATGTAATTCAGTATCTCTCCGCTAGAAAGAACTAATATTGTCAGCATTTAGGGTACCTACTAGCTACGTTTTAAATAGTCGCAATGTCATTACTTTCGAGATGCTTTTTTTGTTGTTAAAGCTCCCCTTGAGCTATAAGCCTTAAATGTTCTATTCCAGGATCACATAAAAGATATTTTGCAATATCTCAGCTTCATGGGTAGACTCAGCTCACGCGGCTGCAGCTGTGAGCAGTCTGCAGTCGATTTCGTCACCCTTAAGCAAGTGACAAGCTCTGAGCACTGCCTGACATTTTCTCAGCCGGTGGTCCCCGGATAATCCGGGAATAAACGGTCCGGAAAATGGCCTCTTCTCTCCGGAGGCGGTCGGAGTTCATCAAGGAGGAGATGGAATTAGGAAACCTTCTTCGTCCCGATTAAAACTTCCGCACGATTACGCTGAACAGTGCCCGGAAGAGAAGAGGCCCTCGAATTATTTGATCAGAAGATATTTTATGTCTCCAGTCAAATACAACAGCAAAACTGTTGTGGAATAACTCAGTCTGAATAGGTTAGGAATGGTCAATAATCGAGATTTTGTTTATTTAACAATCGAATTTTACATGCAAGTTATTCAAGGTATATAAATATCGTGTTTTTGAGAAACTCTGCAGAGAGACAAAAAGATAAGGTTTGTGAATTGAAAAATCGCTTTAATATGAATGTAAATTAAAGCCTTTTGTGCTGCAAACTAGCATTATATAGGAGCATAAATCCAAAAAGAAGTTTACAAAGGTAATAAAAAATTATTTAATAGAATTAAACAGAAAATACAAAAGGGAATTATGAGGCGTACTTACCGATCACTTTTCCACATGATCACCAAATCTATTTAGGCATTTATCTGAACGCAGGACCAACTTGTTTAACCCGGCTTGGCAAAAATTACGTCCTGTCCATTGAACCAATTCTCGACAACTATTTGCACATCACTCTCTGAAGAGAACCTTGTTCTAGATAAGTGTTCCTTGAATTTCGGAAAAAGGAAATAATCATTGGGCCATCATGAAGTAATCCGACGTAAACGCCCTGGCATGTTGAGTGTTGGTGTCATCCTCCTGCATGACAATACCCATACTGCTCGCAAAACTCAAGAATTGCTGTGAAAGTTCAAGTGGGAAGCCTGGAGCCCTACACCCAAGATTTAGCACCCAACTGGGTTCCAAACACTTATCTGGAACAAGGTTCTCTTCAGAGAGTGATGTGCAAACATTTGGCGAGAACTGGCTCAATGGACGGGACCTGATTTCTGCTCAGCCGGGTTAAAAAAGTTGATCCTGCGTTCAGATAAATGCCTAAATAGATTTGGTGATTATGTGGAAAAGTGATCGGCAAGCATGTCTCTCAATTCCCTTTTCTATTTTCTGCTTTATGTTAATAAAAAATTTTTTATTACCTTTGTAAACTTTTTTTGGATCCATCTTCGTAAAATACAGAAGAATCGAATGTGTGGTTCTTCAATGTGGGGAGATGTCTGAGTAAAGGTTTTCTTAGAGACTGTGTAATCTGAATATGGATTAATTATTTTCAAAATTATACAGGGACTACAACGCTAAATCCAATATGATATCAGGTTCTTTTAATAATAAAAATTGAACAATGAATGAAAAGAACAAATATTTATTCTGATCCAAGTACTAACGATATTAGTAACTTGACTATAGCACAAAACACAGCGAGTAATCCTTTTCGACTTGACAAAATTAACTCTTATTCACTGAAACCTGCCATTATCACTGATATTGAGAGACAAAACTAATCCTAATACTAAGACAAGAGTCCTAATGCCACTTTCACTCGTTATAACGACACCCGTCTTCAATTCTTCGGTGTCTGCTCCAAATTGCGAGTCTCTATTCTGCTTATTTACCAGAGCTAAGCGCTTAATCACAAGGGGTGTTTCTCGAGACTTCCAGCCACACAATAAACACCTGTTTTTGTAAAACTGGTCTATTTATTCTCCGTGAAGAGGGCACTGGTGGTTCTTTCAGGTATTTTCAATAGCACAATCCATTTTAACTGAAATATAAACTGGATGTGATTGGAACTCCCCAAATACCACATCCTACTCTACATATAAATCCCAAGGCGTGTTTTTATATACGTATGTTTGATCCATTATCACTTACGAGCGTTTGAGGTGATTTGGATGAAACTTGATCTCATTGACATGAAATCTGATTCACATGTTTCCAACTGTGGTTGGGTTAAATCTCTAATCAATTCCTCAGGATAACTACACCCGAAGTGTGTAGATTTGAGTGCGCAGAAATGTCTGGAGCAATTTTGAAGAAATTTGGTACACATGTTCCTCACTAGTTGACTAAAATTGCTTTAGGGATTATCAGCCTCAACCCGCCCCCTCTTCTAGATAAAATGGGGGAGGGGAGTTGTCGCAATACATGTAAGAAATTCATCCATTGACATGAAATTTGATTCACATCTTTCTTCACATGTTCTTCTTTCATTCACATGTTCTTCTTTGATTCACATATTCTTCTCTGATTCACATGTTCTTTTTTGTTCTTTTCCTTTAATTTGCTCTTTTTTAAATGTAAAATAGATGCAAAAATTTGAACAAATTTACATAAAATTGTGCTTGGGTTAAATCTTCTCTGATTATTCCATCGGGATAATAATTACCCCGAACCATCTAGGGATGTCTGTACAGAATAACAACTTGAGCAATTTTGATGAATACGTGTTACAATTAATAAAATTTAACAAAGGATGTTAAAAATTAAAAATGAATTAAAACTCTTTGTATTATACTGAATGGCGCATATGCAGCAACTTTTAATAAAATACAAATACAAATTATAGAAAAAAAATTGAAAAAGAAAATTATATATAGAAGAAACAGAAGAAGTAAACAATAACGATAACAGTACAACATTTTGGGCGCCCAACGCAGCAGCATTCAGTGATTGCATCAACAAACTTTTCCTACGATTAACCAACAAATCACCATAGAATTAAACAACAAAAAAATTAAACAACAAAAAAATTCTCTAGTAATTGAAATAATTAAAATACATAAAAGAAAAAATTAGGAAATAAAAGAAAATACAATAGAACTCGAATGGCGAACTTTTTCAAAGAGCCACTCGCCACCGGAGTTCTAAAATGGACAAATTTTCTGTCATGCGCGCATGCGCGGAAATTAATCTTTTCATCGGTGTTTTGCATATCACGCCATATTGCTCCTCGTTTCGATTGGACTGTTTTATTCATCTCTGATGTGATTGGTCGATTCATTCGAATTTGAATAAAACTTCGTTTAGAATTTTTCGGTTTGAATATCGGTTCAGTACTGTGTATTTTATTCTGAGTGCTTCGGTTCTCAATGAATAAGCGAAGCTATGAGTATTCCGCTATGCTGAAAGCGAAGTCGCTGATGTTTTTTTTAAAGTTTAAACTTAACTAAAAAATTTGCCGGGTACACGTTTGAAATTCCGCAGGCATTGCGTGTGGGAATTCTCGTTTTCGGATTTTCTTTAAAAATCTAGATTTCTAACGTTCGATGGAAAAGCGAAGCTACTAGTTTCCTGCTATGCTGAAAGCAAAGCCTCTGATGTTTTTGTAAGTTCAAAAAATTTGCCCGGTACACACTTGAAATGCCGCACGCATTGCGTGCTCAATCTCTCCTTTTAGGTGACGCATGCGCAAGAAAGCAATAAAAAGCCCACTGCACATCCAAAATAGTATTTGGCGAAGGCACATAAAATTGCGCCAAGAAAAATTGGCGAGAAACAGGTGGGTACCGTAAACTGTACATTTATCGCATTTTTTACCTCTTTCCTTTGACCGACTGCGGCCAAAATTTGTACAGATCTAAAATATTAGTATCAAAATCATGTACCGAATTTCATTTATGTAATTTGATGCGCTTCCAGTTATCACTTACTTATATGTCAATATGTCTATCGCGAATAGACGTACTGACAGACAGTCAATCCTTAAATGTATTTAGTTCATATTCACATGGATATGGACAGGTAGATATACAAGACTTCGCATAGACAGATTTAATCCAAAATTTGCTAGACGATTGCATGTTAAGACAACATGCAAAATATCAGTCGTCTATTTTTGTGTTTTCGATTTATCGTGTTCGAAGACAAGATAACTCCAAAATTGCTTTTTTTTCCTAAAGCTTGGACATCCATCATAATGTTGAGGTCGAATTTTTTTAACATCACCATGCTTTCTCTTTGTACACGAGCAAGTATAAATTGTAACATTACTGTCTATAGAATAGCAATGCATGCTTTCTACTTTTTAGATATTTGCTCAAGTTCACTCGAATTTTATTTAGCTATTTCAGTAGAACCAAAAACATTTTAAAATGATTTAAAATGCATTAGGGCACAGCTCACGAATTATATCTCCAAACTAAGTTTTAATTAAGATGGCGGTTATATCTGTTAGACAAGGGGATTTTACTCTCTCTCTCTCCCTCTCTCCAGTCTAAACAAATGGTTTTATCCCTTTCTCGAAAATGGGAAACTTTTCTCACTCGAGTGGAAATTAGAGCAGAGTGTAATTGAGGGTAGAATTTTATCGCCTTCCAGCGTCCCAGCGGAAATTACTTCCTCTCTCTGCGGAGATTTCCCTCCCTTCTTCTGGGTAGAGATGGAAACTGCATTACTCCTAGCGCTCACTAGCTCCTAGAAAATGCTTTTTAACTGTCCGATTTTTTCGTGAGTTTAAACTCACATAATATCGATAATTTTGTAAAAAAAAAATATTACGAATGGGAGCTGCTCACAAATTTCTTTCATATTTTAGCGCTTTAAGGGAACATACGACTATTAAATGTCGAAAATTTTCGATTTCTTGAAAAAAATATGTATTATTCACAAGTTGTTTCTGAACAATTTAAAACAACCCGCGTTAAAAAATTCACATAATTATTAAAGTTATGAAGGGAATATATATCATTATTCAACGTAAATATTGAAGAGTGAATCTTTAAAGCGCTGTTTCTGAAAATATGTTTTTGATATTACTCGCACAATATTTCAAGAACTATTGAATATTTTTACATAAATGTTTTGCTGAATATCTATTACGCTTGTTCTACAAATTGAACCACAATTTTTGTACATTTTCTCTCCAAGAAATTTTTGAGGGGGTGGGTGGGGATAGGAACGTTAAAATTTTAACTATTTTTAACATTTTATTTTAAATTGGTATATAAATTAGAAATTAAATTTATATGTAAATAAATTGTGGTCCAATTTCTTAAACAGACAGTTTGGATTACTGAAATACCCGAAATATTGTGTTTAGACTAATATTTTATCCATAATCATTCGCGCAAGGTGACTATCTCATTTTTTCTGAAACATTTATACCCATACTTATTTCTCTCTCAAATAAATGCGTACAAATATTAAGGTTTGAAAATCTATGTACTATAACAGAAAGAATAGGTTTTTTTCTAGAAAAAAAGTGAGTTTGTGAAATGTATTGCTTCAGAGATACAATTCATCGAATTTGACAGCTTCCTCCCTATTTTTTCGAGGTTTAAGAGTCGTATGTTCCCTTAAGTAACTTCTTAGTGTAGTGAAGAAAATCGAGTCAGAACTTTGGATCCATTCCCTCTGAACAATAAGATCCAAAATTTGATACAGATCTACAATTACGATGCCAATACTACATACAAAGTTTTAATTGTCTAGCCTCTTTTCCTTATCGTCTCTTTTTTTATTAGCCATTTAACATTTTTGCCCGAACACCATTCTGGCACTGCGAAAGGGGACTTCCCTGATTTGCCCAAACGCCGCTAGGGTTGGTCATTTTTCTAAGCCAATCTACTGATTCTCCTGGCCTTTTCACTTTCTTTACTTTACAATGTTCCTAGTAAATGACTCTAGCAGTCTAATTAATGTTGGATAGAAAAACAAGTGTAAACCAGTTTTTTGGCCATATTAGGTTA
>BGPR01007142.1:11361-36273 GCA_013235015.1 Araneus ventricosus | reverse complement strand
GACCTCTTAAGTGAATCGAGCATGCATTCCGGACCTCTTAAGTGAATCTAGCATGCATTCTGGACCTCTTAAGTGAATCGAGCATGCATTACGGACCTCTTAAGTGAATCCAGCATGCATTCCGGACCTCTTAAGTGAATTGAGCATGCATTCCGGACCTCTTCCTATAGTGTCAAGAACACATACCAAATTTCTTTTACCTTACTTACCGCGTTTTTGAGTTACCTTGCGCTTGTGTTTACATACACACGGCCAAATGATAAAAAGGACAATATATCGTCATTTGGACTGATGTAGTCCAAAATAAGACAAATATCTACAATTTTAATGTAAAGGTCACCCACTTAGCTTATTTAATTTTTGAATTATTGCGATCACATGCGCACGAATATGACTTAATTTATTTTTTTTAGAGTGAAAATTTTTCTGTTTAGGAGGAAAGATACGATGGGATATTATAGCCTGCAGAGATGAGCATTTTTGGTTTTGATGGTCAAACTCTGTGCTAATCCACATCGCAAAATCTCCTGAGAAAATTGTTTCTTTTTATTTTTTAACAACCTAACTACACTCTCAATCTGTTATAGCAGTCGAAAGAGTACAGAAACTGATCTCCCGAGGCCTCAGAATGGAGGGATTTGGCGTTATTATTATTTTTTCATTCATTAAGTATATCTCTGAGTATAGTTAAATTTGCTTTATTTACTTTTCTTTTAAATCATGTAATATAAATTATTTGCCATACTCAAACAACACATCTAAACCCGATTTTAAACAAAATTAATTTATGAAGCAATTAAAATTTATGTAAATTATAAAATTTAGAGTATTTTAAACTAAGTTCACTTTTTAAACATTTAAGGCCATTTTTTAAAGTAGCATTTCCTATTATAACCATAATCGAAAAATGTTATTTTCAGATTAGTATGGGATTTCATTTCAAAATATAAGAGAAGCACAAAATCAAACTATGTATAAATAAATCATATCTATGAATAAATCAAATTTGCAACTTTGACAAATTTTTGACAAATTTGCAACTTTGCAAAGTAACACTCAAAATTTTTAAGTGAATATTTCTTATTCTTAACAAAACCTCTTATATCTCCACATTTATTATAGCATTGATATCAGCAAAATAAATTTCAAAACCACAACAAGAATACTTTCACTTTTTAAATTAATGTCAAAAATTATTTAAATCAAATTCAATGAAATCAATGAAAATTAATCAAATCAAATGAAACATATGATTAAAAACATAATAAAACCAAACTTTTAAAATTAATATTTCTTTGTAAAATATCTTATACTCAACATGAATACCTTAAATGTCAAAATTTAATATGGACTCCAACATTAGTTTCAAATGAAAACCACGTTAAAATTTTTTCAAATGTAATTTCATATCAATCACGAAATATAAATCAATACAACACCAAATAAATTTTTCTTCAAATATGAAACTTAAAATCAATTAATAATCAAAAGTAAATAATTAAACAATTAGCGATTAAAAGTTATATTTTTTTGGTGCACCACGTCGATGAATTTTAGCATAGATTTGTAGATATTATTTGAATCGGATGCAGTTTTTTTTGAAACCGATAACACAGGGAAACCGAAATTATGCAAATCTTGGCGAAATTAGTACATTATTTTTTTTCCTTCTCGATGAAAACCGAAACAGGAGCGTAAAACGAAATGAAGATTTGAAGCACAATATAGATATTCCTTTACAATTTTGAGAATTAAATCACATTTTTCCTGAAGCAGTTAATAAACACAATGGTGAGGACCATTTCTTCGTTGACACTTTTGAAAAACATTGTAGATGTGGAGTGGAGTTGATGCTGCATCAGGAATTTCCTTGCTAGCAGCTGGATTTCTGGGCATCAGGAAAGGTAAAAAGAATCCGATGTTGATTTGGAGGTAGCTACTTTGGTCAGCCATTTTTTGTTATTCCAGTCACTCTCCATTACGTTGTTTCGTTTTTTAATTTTTACATCTTTAATTTTTTTTCCGTGCGGAACACTCATCCTACCGACTATTGAAATGTATTCGTAATTGTGGTCGTTAAACGAGTAAAACACGCCGAGTTATATACTAATTTTCTTTTATTATGGGAGAGTACGTACATCTTAGTTCAAGTTTTTAAACCAAAAGAGGACAGAAGATCCCTGCATTTTCTCAGGTAGGGATTTAACATATAGACACGTGATCAAAGTGAAGGGAATAATAGCTATTTTTACTATATTACGTAAGTATTTTTGGAAAAATGCATGGCGACAATAAGTCGCTGATTTCGCGAGTTGTGTGCGCGTTGAAACGATTAAAATATTCTTTTAGTAATAAATATGCCAAAACGAGAGATTTAATGTACCTCCAGCGCGGGAAACAGAACGAAACTGGAGTTTAAGAAAAGTGACTTTGAATACATTGAGATTTTAAAATATAAAATATTAGAATTTGAAATAAAATTAAGATTATTACACACACACATATATATATATATATATATATATATATAAACAAAATCATTTCATAAAATGAAAAAAAAAACAAAATAACAAAACAGAACATAACGCTAACGTCCGGGGCGCGTCATCAGCAGGGAAATCCCGAACGAGCATCTACTTATTATCGGTGTTTTCTGTAGTAATTCTTCGATTAAAGCATTAATTTCTTGATTGGTTATTGCTCCTTTTGTATATAAATGTCTTGTATCTTGATTTCTTATTATTGTGTGTGTATATTTAATTCATCCTCATTTTAATTATTTCTACTTCTATCGTAATAAGCGCACTAAAACTTTCTTTTCGAGTCACGAGTTCGTTCCGGGAAAATTCCCTTTTCTGGGTATTTAAACTTTGTGCGCATTCCTATCTGCCCTTTTTCACGCCAACATGTAACGAATAACAACAGTGCGCCGCCTCGCGCGTTACCCTTTCAAATCTGGCCATGGATACGCGTATAATATAATTAATTTAACTATTAAAAAGTAACATACTATTGAAAAGTTCATACTATTGAAGATTTAACAACTGCTGTCTCTTCCTTGACATGGATTACTTCACTTTTAATATATATATATATATATATATATATATATATAAACTCAATAAAAGCACAATAATGTTTCTTCAGGGGATGAAGTTATTCTGAATTGCTAAATATAGCAAGTTTGACATTTTCTTGCTTTTCTTTATTTTATTGTTTTTCTATTGTGTTTTGTCTCCTTTACATATATGTATATATATACTGTGAATGGTAAAATCTTCAACGGAGGGGAGGAGGTCCAAACGGAGGTCAAAACTTGTGGAATGGTTACGTCAAACAGAGAGAAATGTCGGTGTAAGAGTTCAAGGTGGAAGAAGAAACTAATGGAGACGTCGTTATTTGTGGGTCGGTTAAATCTTGATTGTTTCTATCGGGGAGGAGGAAAAAATGTTCCATTGGCGGCAAAGGGATGTCCTTGATTAGGCAGCTCGACAGACAGGGATGGAGAGATTTAATCCAAAATTATATGCAAATATCCTGTTTCATTAATAAAACCGCATAACCTCTGTTTCATTAATAAAACCACATTAATTTTAAATTTCCAACTTTTGTTGTACTTATAAAGTAACCAGACATCCCGAATTAGTATAGTCAGTCCTTATTTTCGAATCTTTGTCACGGACTGAAAAATTATCCTAGAAATGAAGTAATTGTCATTCATTATCCCGTTTATAAAACTCTTTTACAAATTTCGCAATGTTTCATGTTTGTATGTATGTAAAGTTGGAATTTTGTGATCGATTTTTCATTCACTTCTTAATGCACTAGAGTTCTGAACTTTTGTATATTTATTGCGTCTTGATGACAATGCAATATTTTAATAATTTCAGAGCTCTCAATTATCAGTTTTTAAAAAAAATTCGCAAAATTACGTTTGCACTCGGTATGTTTCAGTGGCGCCTTCTATAGTATTTTTGAGAACTATTGGTATAAGTGTTTTTTTTAAAAAGTTTTTTACACATCTCTTGTTACTTATCTATAAATAGTCCATATAAATAATAAATGAACTGGATTTGAATTTTGATAAGATAAGTTTTGAAGAATTCTTTTTCGAACTTACGATAAAAAGAATAAGGTCAACCTAATATGAAAAGCGTAGTTACACGATACTGAAGAAAAATAGTGAAAGCAATTTCTAAACACATGATTTACGATTCTATTTTTATTTCTTTCTGGTTTTGAAAGTTTTTTTATACTTCCACTCTGATCGCAACTAAATAGCTAATTTCTAAACCGTTAGAGACAGGAATTTACTCCCAGTTAGAAAGATGCTGTACATGGCATTGGAAATTATATTTTATGCTGCTTGAGTCAATATAAATGCATTGCTAAAAATTACGCAATTAAAATAAAAATTACAAATTGATAGTAAAATTTTTAAAAAATTACAAAACGCACTATTTCTATTAGTCATATTTAGTAAAATAATTTTAAAACATTAACATTTAAGAAAAGAAGTCGCACTCTGCTACGACTGAAACTGACCGAGTTATGAAGCTTTGAATATCACAACTCTGAAGGATTTGTGTTTATCCCTAAGGATTTAGCAATTAGCTTCTGGCCACGATCAGAATGGATACCCAGTATAAATTCTTTACGTCATTTATAGAATTTTTCCATTTGGAAGTATATCCCTATCCTTAAGGATTTAGAAATTAGCTTCTGGCCACGATTAGAGTGGACACCCAGCATAAATTCTTTACGTCATTTATAGCATTTTTCCATTTGGAAGTATATCCCTATCCCTAAGTGTTTAGAAATTAGCTTCTGGCCACGATTAGAGAGGACACCCAATATAAATTCTTTACGTCATTTATAGCATTTTTCCATTTGGAAGTATATCCCTATCCCTAAGGGTTTAGAAATTAGCTATTGGCCACGATTAGAGTGCACACCCAGTAGAACTAACTATTACGCTATTTCTAAATTTTAATTTTATTTTATTCATTTATTTACATAATTTTTTTGGTTTGCCAATACCCCCAAATCTTCACTTTTAGTCAGCGTCTCTCTTGCACGCTCGTCTTTCAGAACAGACCCGACTGACACTCAAAAAATCTGGTCTTGAATTTGACATTGCGTTGCAAGTTCTCAATTCAAAATTTTAACACAACGATAAACTTTATCATTTTGTCATGTACAAAATTTTCAGGGCCTACAGGATAGAAAATAACCCAACCTAGTTCTCTCCTAAATACGAACAGTGTTTATTTCTTTTAAGTAGCAACTTAGCACTAAAAAAGAAACATATTGAAGATTCTAAAATCATAGCATAGTTTTTCAAATGTCAAAGTATTGCTTGCTTAAATTTATCTTCATGTAAAGGTAAAATATTTCCAGTATTAAATCCTTTTCCATTTCGGATATTAATGTTACACCGTCATAAATGTAAAACGAAGGAAAACCATTTCTCTTATGACAGAAATGTTCTCTTGCAAATGCTCAACGATTTATTATGAGTTTTATTTTTCTATTACTTATTTTCTGCCGTATTTCATATTCTTCGTATTAAATTTTTCTTCTGTTTCTTTTGGGCTGTAACTAGCCTCATCAAAGTTTTTTTTATTTCCTCTATGAAAATAGACAATACAATGTGCAAACGAAACTGCTTTCAGTTTGTAAAGGCGAAATAAACATTTCTTTTAAGATAAATAATTATTTTTTTCTAAAAGCTCTTAAAAAAACCAAGAAGAAAAGGATAAGATATAAATAATAGTTTAAAAAATCTACACTATGAAATACATCTACCAGCAGAACAATTGAGCGGCAAATTTTTCTGTCTCTGTTTCAAGGGTCACAATTAACTTAATTTGTCTGGTGATAATATTGCCATTTGTAGCTAAAATATAAAATTTCAAGTATAAAATAGAACATTTTTATACTAAATTGAATTATCTGTACCTCTGCAATTGACTTTCTTTGTTACCTGTCATAACTTCTGAGATAAAATTTCTAACTTCTAAGATTTACCACTGGAAACGCTGTATGTAACATCAGACATGGCCATTTTACGTTGGGAAGATATTACTTCCACTATTCTAGCTTTCTTTGTTCGAGTGTAATTTCGCTATACAAATATAACTATGTAAATAAGATCCTGTATAATAAGTAGAGTCCTTATATGAAGTCTGCGTATTGCAATCATCCTCATAACACGACTATGAGAAAATTTTATATATAAACACATAAACACAAAATTGAATGGCCTTTTTAAACGTTGATTAGTTTGCCATTACGCAGAAAAAGACACCACTTTGAATATAATTGGGATATTTCTCCTCCTGATGAACAATATTCAATGAAATTCTTTCCTTCCTTTTTCGTTTTCAACTTTTAAAAATAATCAACATCATACAATTCAATAAGTTTACCACTTACTCAAAGAATGCTGAAGTTTTCATGAGTCGCCAATTGATTTAGTTAAAACTAACGTTACGTGATTCTTTTGAACTTGCGGTTACTTGACGGCCACTGTATGTCATCCCGTCTTCCCACCTATGGGTGACATAAAGAAGTAGTAGTGGGTAAACCAAGGGATATTTTAAGTCAACCGGTTACGATTAATATTTACATATCACCAGTTGCCCAGATTAAAACAATATGAAATTCTGAAGTCATCTCCATTATTTAATTAGTTGTTCCATAAGTGGATGAGCTGTTGGTTTGATACGCTGTAATATTCGTAACGAATAAAAAATATGTATTTTTAGAATTTTTAAAATATTTAAAGAAAAGAAATTAATTAGATAAAAAATCGTTTGGTCAATAAAAGATATTAAATTAAAAAAATTGTTTGGTCATAAAAGAAATTAATTTTAAAAAAACCGTTTGGTCATAAAATAAATTAAATTAAAAAAATCGTTTGGCTATAAAAGAAATAATTTAAAAAATCATTTGGCTGAAAAAGAAATTAATTAAAAATATCGTTTGGCATAATTCTTTTCTAAACGTTATAAAAATAGTGCGGCAACGATATATTTGTCTTTTCCTAACGTTGCCTAGCAACGGAAAAGAATAATGATGATTGTAGACGGAATTCGATGTAAGCCAGTGATGTAACGTTTGTGATGTGAGTGTGTGTGTTTGTCTTACATGTTTGTGCTGTGGAAGACGTCCATTAAACATATTATTTTTGATAAAGAAGGCTCCACGATTATTCATGCTATGCTGAAATACATCACAACGCATTCTTTTTAAGTCGACCAAGGACCTGCAAAATAATTTTTAAAAATTTTGAACTAATCTATTTGAAATTTTGCAGGCATTAAATAAGAACACTGTATAAGACAACACACACAATTTCACTGCAAAATATTGATTTATTTCTGAGTTATGGACATAAATGTAATTTTTAATAACGATTAATGGCCTTATATATATATATATATATATTATGATAAATGTTGTATGCGCTCCAAAATTACTCGGAGAATCAATCTAATCTTTTTATTAGTTACTCGAACCCTTTTCAAACAAAAACTGGGATTAATTTTTATGTTTCAGTTTAGTTTAGTTATATTAACGTCCCGTTTTGAAGCAACACGAGGGTTATTTTGGGATGGACCTTGTAACTTTGAACCACGGTCAGATGACGAGAACGGCGCCTGGGCTGGCACCCCCTCTCCAAGCTTCCTCGCCACGCAAGCGTGAGGACGTTTGGCCACTACGTATGATTTGGCGTGCAACAGACTTCATACACGGCGGATCGGGTTTCGAACCTGGAACCCTGCGCTCCGAAAGCGGAGACCTTACCACTAGGCCACCGAGGGCTTTTCACGTTTCAGAAAGGGATTTCAAAATGAGCACACATAATTACTCGAAACCATTGATTTTAGAAAAAAATATGCCCAATACTTGATATGGAAGGAAATATTTACAGTTTAATAAACAAAAAGCTTCCATATAAATGCCAAAATTTCTTCTCCATATATATGTTTGTATACTTGGCACGTTTGTATAAAATGGCACGAAATTTGAACAGAAATTGAAGCGTCTGGAACATTTATCATACAGGACACTAATTCTTATTATAAAATACATTTATACCCATAACTAGGAAATGAATAAATATAAAGTAGTGAAATTTTGTGCGTTTTCTTATATAGTGCTCCTATTACTGTACGAAAAATTTCAAATTGATTAGTTCAAAATTTAAAAATAAGGTCTTGAATAACCCTGGTTGATTTAAAGAATGAATACGAAGTGTCATCCCGTAGACTTAACGTAGAAAGTTTGATTTGACACTTCACTTCCTTCTAAGAAGTTTTTGTTTTGATTTTACAGTGGTTGTGAGTGCCTAACAAATCTGACGATACTAAAATCCTCCACCAATGGCCAAGCAAGAGGGGTGCAAGATATAATTTTTAAGTTTGTTATGTCAGATTTGGAATAAACGAAAAATAAGTATTCTCCTTGTTGAAAACTGCAGATATCGTTTTTCAAAAACTGACTCTTATTTTTATTTCAATTGCGGCTTTCCTAAAGGTGCTATATTAAGAAAAGCTAAGCTTAAGTCTCCTATAGATGAATGGAAATTTTTCCGGTTTAGGCCTAACAGACATACTCCCCTCCGCCCCCAAAAAATGAGTTCATGGAGAACGAATCGAGTTTATGAAATAATACCTGTGCACGATTCTGGGAGATGATCCCTTCTTTTTTTCTCTGTTTTTACATGCGTTTTCAATAAGTCTCTACTAATAATAAAAGAGAAAGTCTGTGTGTCTGTTGGTGGTTTACAGAACAGACCGTTGAACTTAGAGCTACCAAATTTGGTACAGGTATAATTTGGAGGGTGGGAATGTGCACCTCGGAGCCATTTTTTCAATTTTTTATTCTAATTTTATTTATTTAAAAATTAAGCGAATTTTGAACGTTTTCGGCCATATTTTCGGAAATAACTTGCGAGAGAACTATTGCATGAAAATGATTTTTATACCGCTTTAAAGTGCAAACAATTATCATTCCAATGATATTAGTATGAGTACTGGGCTATAAATACTTTAAATTTTACGAGGTTTTTAATTGGCATTAACTGCGGTCAAGGTCGCTCAAGGAGACATTTTCTCTTTTCGACCAAAGGTAGGGAGGAAGGGCGGAAGGACGAGAGGGGACGCCGCTAAGCGGTCATTTGTCAACAATGAAAAGGCAGCCATTGTTGGTCATTTGTGGTTAGAAGGAAAGGATTTAAAAAGATCATCTCGCAATCAATAGGAAAATAGCGGTTGAAGCAACAGGAAGTATTTTCTGAATTAAGCATAAAACTTTTTAAGATAAAGGTGATATTTTAAATTCATTACAGCTGATTAATTTCCATCTCCATTTTTTTGTACACTTCTTGCTTAATGCAGAAAAAATTATTCAAATATAATTACTTTCTAAATGTATTACACAAAATGACTGACTAAAATGTTGACATAAAATGCAGATCAATACTTTTTACAGGTCCTCAGTAATGTAGTTTGTAATACGATTAAGAGAGCTGTTTTGTTTATAAGGAATAAAAAAGTAAAGTCGGAAACGAAAAGAACGTGGGTTAAATGTCTATCGCAATTTGAAGTTAAAAATTAGTTCGTTAAGGGAACCAGGAATATAAAATTACGCAAAAGAGATTCATTTGAAATTTTATTCCTGGCGAACAAGCTGGTCGCCGAAGGCGGCTAGTGTTTAATAAAAGACTCGCTTTATATTTTGATTGGATTATTGATTACTTAGTTCAATATAATAATAAAAGCTATCGAAAAAGCAGTAGTGTTCTTCCCTTAACTTTATGGTATTCTTCTAGAATACTGCAAATTGTCGACTGTCGACTTGGCTTCTGTCCATTGATTTAGCAAAAGTTCTTCTATCTAACTTGTTGCATTTTTCATCGATGGTGATCATATGCACACGAACGGATAAACAGACAGAATTTCCTTGGACGGATTCCATCCAGAATTCGACAGTGATCTACGATTATTGTATAAAGACTCGTTGCGTTTTTCATCGATGGTGATCATCTGCTCACGAACGGATAAACAGACAGAATTTCCTTGGACGGATTCCATCCAGAATTCGACAGTGATCTACGATTATTGTATAAAGACTCGTTGCGTTTTTCATCGATGGTGATCATATGCACACGAACGGATAAACAGACAGAATTTCCATGGAAGGATTCCATCCAGAATTCGACAGTGATCTACGATTATTGTGTAAAGACTCGTTGCGTTTTTCATCGATGGTGATCACCTGCTCGCGAAGGATCAACACAATGAATTTCCCTGGACAAATTCCATCCAGACGTTGACACGACATGACGTCAGCCCACACCCCTGGTGCCTATAAACTCAAGGATTATCTAACCAGTTAGGTGGGTGCAGGGTGGATGAGCACAACAATTTCCACCACAGGGCCCTGGGAACCCACGCAAATGCCATACCCCGTCTCCCCATGGTTTAAACTTATGAAAAAACCCAAAACTTAAATTGGAGAAATTACTGAATCAGAACAAATATATGCCCTGTCTGGGCAACACACTCTTAAAGAGTTTGACATTTACAGACAGAAATGATAAAAAACAGTTAAACAACAGAACTTGATTAAATATAAAACATGCAGGAAACATACAAAAAAGTTTGGAAAATATACACAATTAAACACAAATATCAGAAAAAAACGGTTCTGAATAAAAATAAAAAATGAACAAATAATAAAATAATAATAAAATAAATTTTGACACACATTGTTTGTAGTGTTGGTATTATGGCAGATTACACTTGTTCCTAAAAATCTGCGTTCTTCCGTGCTTATACCATATACACGCTGAAAATTTCAGTGGAGTGATCGACTATTATGGTGTAAAGACAATAAATAAAATTTCGCCCATTCTGGCTCGTTTCGTTTGCAGCTATTTTGCCCATATGAACACGGACGGAAAGTCAAACAGAATTCCCTTTGACTGATTTCGTCCAATATTTATCAGCGATCTACAGTTGTGGAGGAAATATACCAAATTTTTTCTTCTAGTTTGTTTCATTTTTGAATTGCGTTTCTCATACAGAAACATCAATCGAAAAATGCGTATTTTGTAACTCGTGCTTGACTCGGAACCTGCAGATTCATCAAAATCTCAAGTTAAAACATTTGGATGGTTACGATATTTTCTCTTTCCATACTTTATATGCTAGAAAATAAGAAGAAAGAATAAGTTTTTGAAAGATTGCAGAGGATGTTGCAGATCTGTAGTTCCAACGGACGAACCACAATTTATAATACTTTTAAAATTTTCTAAAACTCTATCTGTAGAATATAAAATTCAGTATCTACTACTTGCCAACTTCTGCTGGTATCTCTACCTAACAACAGTTGGTATTGATTTGTGATTAAACATGCTGCTTCACTCCTTCGCTTGTGCGTTGTACAAATTGTTCTTCGAATCAACAAGCAAACATAATTCCATGAGACTACCGGTAATAAGTAGAGTGTAACTCAACCTATAGCAACAATAGCCAGTTACTAATATCGCTACCTAGCAGCTATCTCTACCAGCATTGATCTGTGAGTAACTATCCTACATTACTCGCTTATTTGCCAACTGCTGCTGGTATCTCTACCTAACAACAGTTGGCATTGATTTGTGATTAAACATGCTGCTTCACTCCTTCGCTTGTGCATTGTACAAATTGTTCTTCGAATCAACAAACAAACATAATTCCATGAGACTACCGGTAATAAGTAGAGCGTAACTCAACCTATAGCAACAATAGCCAGTTACCTAGCATCTATATCTGCCAGTATTGATCTGTGACTAACCATCCTACATCACTCGTCTATTTGTCTGCAACCAGTATTTCAAAACAACAAGAAATAAGATAACAATCCACTATACAGACGACAGATAATAAAAGGAGATGAAATATAATTAATCGATACCATTTTCTTTCATCACGAAGATGAAAAAACATCGATTTTTCCACGAAACAATACAGACATCGAACACAGCATTTGGAAACAACACGGCGAAGAAGAAAAAACTATCCAACCCCACCAGGAGACGGAAGAAATCGATATGAGAAAAGGAAGGAGAGAATGAATACTCACCTGCAGACGTGCGCCGGTAGGTCTTTTATTGATTAGAATAAAGAAACAGAAGAAACGGAGCGCTTTTGTTCTCTTTCATGGGAATTGGTATCTCTATTTTTGGAGGAGATAAGTGTTCTTGTGGTTGTGTCTTTGCGTCCATAATGCTGTATTCATAAACAATTAGCATGATGCGTTGTCTGGTCTAGATATAATGTAGCATGCAGACACATTTTACCTATTTATAATTCATGTTAATTATCTGTATGGTGATTAATTTGGTACAATGGAATATGCAGTAGATTTTGCTGCATTTATTCATCGTTTGTACCTCAATGTAGAATCAATTTTGTTGTGTGTGTTGAGTAAATTGTATGAATATTTAGAAAATTTATAAATGTGAAATAAATTGAATTAGAAATAGCTTTTCGAAACATCCCTTTGTTAGTGTATTAAATTCTTATATTAATTAATTTCCACATTTAATTTTGAGATTGTTTTTCAAACTCACTACTAGATGGCGACACTGTGATGGAATCAAAATTTAATTTAATTAGATATTTAAATATTTAGATAGTGTGTTGTCACCGAGGAAACATAAAGGTATAACATTTCAAACCTCTAGCAAATCTATTACCAAATTCCATCTTTACAAGCGTCAAACAAGACACGTTAAATAAAAGGGGTTAAAAATGGCGATTCTGCAACTGTGGAGCGAGAAGTGGTGCTAAAGATATCTTTTAAAAACGGCATTTTAAAATTTATTAAATCATAATTCCTACATTCGATGTCAGATGTTAAATTTTTTGTATTCTTAAAGAATTAAATTAGCGAGATTTAATATATGATTAATCTGATCCATTTCCAGTTTACGAGATAGTACTGAACTATGGTACCACAAAATATGGTTATTGCTTATTCAATATATAAATGCCTACATGCCTAAAACCTACAATTTAAAAAAAACATAACCCTAACTATAATTTTTTTTTGAAAAAAGTTCTTGTAATCGGGGGAATACTTTGTGGTCACCCTGTATGTAGAGAAAAACTTACTTCACTTGCAAATATTTATTTATTCATTTATTTATTTATTCAAAGAGAGCACACCACAGCGATGACTCCATTTACAGAGTGCATGATCAAAAACATACAAAGAACACAAGCCATAAAGTAAATTAAAACACAAAGAAAAAAAGTAACTGCAGAGAATACAACAGTTCAAAGCTCAAGATCACATTAATTATAAAATTGTAAACCCATAAATGTTTTAAAACGAAAACACGCAAATTTATTACAAACACACTAAAAACACACTGAGGTGCTGAAAGTCCATGTTGCATACCGTCACATTAAAATTATGAAAATATATCACACATTTTTTTTCAAATTTAGAACATTAAATCAAAAAACCATTAAAAAAGCAAGGGTCAAAAAGTCAAACACATACAAGTACAAGAGCAACAAAAAAATAAGAAAACGCATAAAAATCTTAATATATATAGTCAAGCGTAGAAAAAGAAATCAGGGCATGTATTTAAAAATTAAAAACAATTCGATTTAAAAACAGTAGGAGACATATGATAAATTCCCAGTTCACCAGAGATCCCGTTAAAAGCCTTATAAAATTTATATAAGGAGAACCTGTTTATATAATTAAATTTTGAATATACATTTGGAAAAGAACTTTGGTTCCTTAAAGATATCTGGCAGGCACAGCGAAATTTATACAGCTCAGTATCAATACATTCGATCAAACCTTGTAAAAGAAAAACACACAAGAAACATCTCGTCTGGAACACAAACTTGGCGTATTAGACATATGACGTAGACATGAAGAAGGTATATCTTGTAAGTAAATTCCATTTTTCTTGTAAAGTAAATATCTCAAGAGGTTGGTTTGAATTCGCTCAATAATTTCAATTTTATTACGGTAATTGGGATCCCAAATAATACTACAATATTCCAAACTGGATCGTACATGAGCGTAGTATAAAACCTTCAGAGCAATTTCACTCGAAAATTCCCTAGTTTTGCGTTTAAGAATTCCAAGTCTACGATATGCCTTAGAGACCATGGAATCAATGTGTTGGGAAAAATCAAGTTGATACCTAGATCCGTGACTGAATCTGAGCGCGATAAAACAAGATCATTAATTTTATAAACATGATTCAAAGGCTGAGCTCTTCTGGTATAACTAAGAATACTACATTTTTCAATGTTCAGGTGCAACTTGTTGTCTGTGCACCACTTAAAAAGACAATCAAGATCACTCTGCAAAAGAACAGCATCTAGATTGGAACTGATTGAACTAAACAATTTGAAGTCGTCAGCAAATATAAGACACTCAGAGTACTTAAAAACACTAGTAAGGTCATTAATGAATAAAATAAAAAGAAATATAAATATAACAGAAATATCCACAGAAACAGAATTACAGTCGACGCTCGTTATAACGACCACATATTATAAAGACCATTCCATTATAACGACCAGTGATAAAATCCCCAACTGTGTTTCCCTATGCACTCTATGTTATTTCACTTCTGGTATAACGACCGTCCAGTGTCGTCTAACCCCAATACAACGTCCGAATTCAAAGGACACTCTTTTCGGTATTTTTCCAAAAAGAACATGTTCCCAAACTTAAATGACCTTGATTATTGTATTGCCTAGCTTCGAAGATGTAGAGTCTTTAAATTACCACTCACCACAGCGCGGAAATTAGAATAGCCGAAAATAAAAAATGTTTCAAGTGCTATTGAGACTTTAAAATGTTTTTTTGAAAGGTAAGAAAATACAGAACATTATTTATTATCTTTAACTGAAATGGAAGATTATATTTTGCAAAAATCACATATGCAAAAAAGACAACCATTTCTGATTTTTTCTTTAGAAAATAAATTTTTTGAAAGTATATAACACCCTTTATTTTCTACTTTAAATTCTGTTTTAGAAATATATTTTTAATTGATAAAATTTTATTTTTAATACCAATAATAAAAATAATTTGAGTATTTAGTTGGAATCTCTTTAAAAATCGCCTATTTACATGGAACTGCTGAGCGTTCATGTGTACATTTTTTAATTATATCCACTATAGCGACCACTCGTTATAAAGACCTTCTGCTATGGGACGCAGAGGGTCGTTATAACGAGCGTCGACTGTATAAATCAATACTGAAATCAATCACTCGACATTGATCACTAATCCTGAAATAAAAACAAAGGAATTAGTGATCTCCACGTGTATCCAAATTGATTTGAAAGACGTCAGCGACACAACTGTTTCAAAACAGTTCGATAATCGATTGAAATGACCTGAAAAAGACTGTTATTGCTTAGTAGATACAATTTTAATCACAGATATGCCTTATTTTATAGAGGAGGTTTTTAGGTTTACAAGTAGTCATCTCATTTACTGTTTTGACTTTATCGAACTTGTGTTTTAGACATTATCCTTAAGGTATCTGACTACGTCTAAAAGACGGTTTTGGGTCGAAATTCACAAAATTTTTTTATGGTTTTACTTTAAAGCCCATTTGTTTAGCTTTCTAAATCAGGATATATTTTATTTTTACGATGAATAGAAACGGAGATATAGAATTTTTTATAAAGCACGGTAGCTAAAAACGAAACCGGAAGTTGGCTGTTTTCCCTCGTTATACCCAAAACACCGAACTCTGAAGTATAAATTAATTTGCTTTTTATTTATTTCGGTTAATTATACACTCTATCTGCAAGTCATGTCAATTTGAATAAGATTTTGAGTTTCGACATGCTACTATGAACATTTTTGCCAAAATGCACATTTGTGGAGTTACAAAATTTACGTTTTGGGACATCGATAGCTTAATTGTTGTTGAATGATTGATTTTATGGTCTTAAAAGAGTATTTCATGAACTGGGAACAGTTCCTGGCCAACATATACATTGAAATAATATCTTAACCTCAATAACCATAGAATCGTCACTTCTAATAGTCAGTCTTTGGCAGGAACAAAAAACGCCAGAAAAAAATTACGGGCTCTCAGAATGAAAAAATGTGATAAGATTCTGAATAAAGAAGGTATATCCTACAAATGTGACAAATTTCAAAAGAAGTTAAATAAATATATTTTTAATGAAAAGCAAATTAAAACTTTAAACGCGTTTTTTGGAAAACTTATATTTCGTCAAAAGTCACTTACGCAAAACACGATATCTCAAAACACATTATCTATATATTTCCTTGAAATTTTGTATATATGTTGTCTTAAGTGTAGTAAAGGCAATGAACTAGACATATAGTTTTGAGATCAACAGTTTTTGATTTAGAGCTGCCTAATGTTGATTATACCTATGCATTTTGTGAAATTTTGAATAAGAGAATACTCGACTGGCCATAACTTTCCTGTAAATGCAAATATTTCTTAGATCCTAGTTCATTGCCTTCACCATAGCTGTAAATGTGCTGTGTAGAGAAATAATTTGAATATATGGATTAGAATTTCTGCTAGAGTGTTTTGCTTTTTGCTCTAATTTTACCCCTTTTTTACCTAAATTATCCCATTTTACTGAATCTCAAGTGACATAAAATTTCCTGACTGGTATTAATGGTTGTTTTGAATCATATTGAGTCAGAAAATGAACTGAAATTGCACATTAAAGCGCTTTTTCAAAAATACGTAGCACGTAGTCAGATACCTTAAGATTTAGCTGCTTTATGATTGCAAAGATGGAATTTTGTAATCGACTTTTCATTCACTTCTTGACGTACTAGAGGATTTAATTTCTTTACAATTGCGTGTTCTCCATGGCAGCACACTATTTGAATATTTACTGAACTTAAATCGTCAGTTCATCGGTTAATTTAGTTAAACTTTGATTCCGTAAAAGCGGAGACGCCTGATAATTTGAGAAAAGAAATAGCTTTCAAGATTTTATTATATTTTTAATTATGATTATAAATCAAAGATTGAAAAGACGAAAATAATTAAAATAAAAAAAACAGCCTACGTTTTAGTACACTTATATAATATTTTTAAACACGCTTTTATTGAACTTGACTTGTTTCATGTTTTTAACGATGGGATTCTGTATTCGATTTTTTCACTCGCTTCCTAATAAGCCCTTCCTAATATACACTGGTGTGCAAAAATTAAGGATAATTTAGTAAAGTGCGAGAAAGTTGAAATTAATACGAAACTATAGTTCGAAATCAGTTCTGGAGAATCGTGTGACATTCAATCGAGTATCATACACATATTACAATGAAGATTCGGTCACGAGGGCAATTAGGGGGCGACCATGAAGGCGAAAATGGAGTTTGACCCATCCTGCTTCACATAAAGCTGATAACGAGATGCAACTTTTATCAATGGTTATGTTTGATGTGTATAATATTTGCATGCATTCTCATAAACACGGCCCAAATATTTGGGAAGATATAAAAATTTCTTTAAAAAATCCCAAATTTTTCCGCATGCTTTTTGCTTATAACATGCAGAGTTTTCATTCAAATTATATGAAATTTGCTGAACACTTGAAAATATGCATTAAAATTTGAAGTAAACATGTTGAATATTAGAGGAAATATTAGTATTTGTACTAAACAATTTTTTACTCCGCATGTGCGAGACGCACAACGGAATTTTTCTTTCATAACTTGAAAGCCAAATATATAGAGCAACTTAAAAAAATTCCAGTTGAATCCCATTAAGATTCAGAAACCTGTCGGCATTTCAGTGAGGTGAATTTCATTTTCTCTTTAAGAGAAGCTAAATGATGAGGATTGTTGTTGTTACTAATCCCTCTCTGTCTAGCGGTAGCTAGACACCATCCATGAGCCCACTCACCCTCAAGAAATCGAGAGCAAGTAAAGGATTCGTCTCGAAAGTCTCCCTAGATAGGCGAAGACAAGAGAGGATGTGCTCTGGGGACGCACTCGCTACTCCACACTTTGCGCATACCGGAAAAACTTTGTTACCGTGGCTGAAGGAGCAACTCCTCAGGTGACCGCTGACAAATCTGGACAGCGCCGTCTGGTCGGCTCTGTCACAGGCAAGGCCAATGGAGCCGCCAGGACTGCTCCGCTTATACCAATCATGGGATGGAGGGACCCTCCACGTCTTTAAATCTTTGTTTTTTCTGATGGAATATATCTCGTCAAATGTTAAGGAGGGGGTTGAACACAAAGGTTCAGCCGTGCCCTGCTTCGCCAAATTGTCAGCAACCTCGTTTCCATAAATATCCACGTGGGAGGGTATCCATTGGAGGTGCACCTCATGATCCACGCCTATATGTCTAAGTAATTTGAGTATAGATATGCCAGTACGATCGCCCACGTTGTTCCAGTCTTTCAAGTGTTGTATTGAACTTCGACTGTCTGATAATATCCATACCGCCCCGTAGTTGTTTTCATTCAAAATGGCCTCGAGTCCGGCCTCAATAGCCAACAGCTCACTTCTAAACACCGAGCAATTATCCGGGTTTCTCAATTTAATTTTTTATGATGAGGATTCATACACTAACTTTTATCTTCCAATGGTATTCGAGAAAATGCAATTTAAATAATGTATTTAATTTATAAGTGTTCATGGGTATTCAGGATATTCAATTTTCCTAAAATTCAATGTTACTGTTCGAAGATTCAAATTTAAAAAATATCAGTTTGTTCAAGAACCCTCATCATTCATCACCACCTTCAAGTACTCTTAGGTAAAATATCAAGATGCCTTTGGGGTCGTTTATGGGTTTAACAAGCAGTCCAAATTAGTGAAACAATTATTTATTTAGGGTTACCTTACACACAAACAATTTACACAAATGATTTCAAAATTGAACAAACTTAATAGAGAGAATTGTTCATTGGACACATCGCGTTTCATCGCTTGACCCGATTGAAATTCAACGCATCAGAGAGTGCTGTCTCTGATGTCAGTCACAGTCACATGTCACAGAGTTATGGTTAACGTTACAAGAGTGACTACAATGCTAATTTTATGAATAATGGAAGCTTTTAAAAGAGGAGTTCTGCCAATATAAAGCATTGCTTATTTTTTGAAAAACCGGCTCATTAAATGCTTTAGAGTTTATATTTGAATTCCATTACAAATTAGGCCTTAATTCCTTCGCAGATCCACCTATATATCTGTCTCATGTACATTAAGAAAGTCATTGTGAGTTAAGCATCCTCGCTTTAGAGTGGTTTTGAGATTGATGAGTTGGTTGCTTTGTCAAAAAAGTTGTTCATAATTAGAGGTCCATCGTCGATAGTCCTCGTCTTGATTCCAAGTGGGCGTTAATCTTAATATAAATAAAAGTAATTGTGGCTATGTATGTGGGTATGTATGTGGGCATATATGTGGCTATGTATGTGGCTATGTTCCCAATCTCCTGCTAAACCAATGGACTGTTTTCATCAAATTTTGCACACTTATTATTTAAGACAAGGAGAAGTCACTTATGAACTTTTCAAAGTCCAAAAGTTAATTAAACAGTCAGTTAATTAGAAATTAACCGTTTTTCCATCGTAACTTCGGAGCAATTTTTATACCATCTTAAACTTTAAAAGTTTACCTTTCCAATAATACCAATTTTATATCTGTGACATTTTCCCTTCAACTTTTATTAATTTTTTAAATTTTGATAATTGTTAATTACCTTCAGACGATTTTGAAATAACTCAAATTTATAGCTACTCCGTTGCTAGGCGACGGTTAGACTTTGAACTAATTTACATTTATTTCTGAAATGTTTGCTTATTTTTATAAAGATATGTTATATAAGAAGAGAGTCAACATTTAAAAGCCCCATATCTTATTAAAATTTCAAGTTAATTGGAAATTAAGCAAGATTTTGACATTTTCCGTAATATTTTTCGAAAATATGTATTATGTCACAAAAATTATCTTTATACATAATAAAAGTTTAAGAAATTAGCTTTTCATGACACAAGTTTCATTTTCATTCAATTCGTTGCCCTCATATTAATAATTTTAAAAAAATTAAATTGTGTATAATATTTACAATTTATAACACCTTTTTTTATTGGTGAAGAACAAGAATACATAAGAACTGTTGCTAGATCACATTTAGAAGAATTTTGTGTGAAGACGAATTTTTTAATTTTTTTATTCATATTTATTCTAACGCTTTTTCTCAATGAAAAATTTACTATGTAATTGTCCCAAAACATCCGTTAAAATCTTTCATACACTCCAAGATTTATGAACAAAATTTGAAGTACCTATGCAATAAATACTAATAACTTATGGAGAAAATTAGTTATCGGCGGTTTTTGAAAATCGCCTGGTTCAACTGATATTCTCATTTTAATTAAAAAACATTTCAGACGATAAAAGAATTTTGGGTATTGTTATTTTCTATACAAAAGTAGTTTTTTGCATTAAAAATAATAGACAGGAAAGTTTTTTAGTCCTGAGCAACGCCAGGCATAACAACTAGTAAAGTCTATAAAACCTCACTTGACTATTGCTCAATATTATAGTTCTTCCCCTCTTTCAATACTTGTATTACTTCTGAAGATGTAACAAATATCAAGTTTATTAGATAGAATTACGATTAAATTTTCCGATCGGCGATAAAATTTAATCTTGGATCTCAGTAGTGATTTTAGCTTCAAAAAAGTGTTCACATGAGAAAGGTGCTCCGTTATCTATCATTCGAATAAATGAGTTGACTGTACAGGAAATAAATTTTTTAACTTCAGAATATTGCTCTTAAAAAGATAGACATATACAAAATAAAGCAATTTAAGAACGTACAGGCTCCTTTCCTTTTAAAAATATCATTTGTGCTCAAGAAGATCACTTTATCAAACAGGCTTAAAATGTCAAAATTGGCTTATTCGCCTAAGTAGTTTACGAGACAAATGGATTCCAAGGAAAATGGAAGCATAGAAAGATAGGTGAACTATCTGTTATATAACAAAAGATTGTAGGAGTGTATTATTTTGAAAGAATTGTGTGGAGATCAACTGGGTGAATAAGATTCTTATTTGAAGAAAAGTTTATCGTAGAAAATCTTTTCCCATCCTAATGTAATCCTTCCCAATAAATACTTTTTTCCTTAACAGCAGTTATTATGTTAAAGGTGATTTTAAGTATCTTAAAGGAACAGAAAGAAAATCTTGACTCTTTTATAACGTTCTTGTATACAAAGAATATATAAAGCAAAGGAGTATTGCAATCGACAAAAAAATTCGAATTTGAGATTTTTGTGAATTATCACATCTTAAACTCCTCTGGAGTACGAAAAAACTGTTTTTTTTTTAATTATATTTGTCTGACGATGACTTAAAAATATAACGAGCTAGGTAGATGAAATTTGACACATGGTTTTATTACTAGAATTATAGGACTGTATCAAATTTTGGACCATACTGGTCTAAAAGCTGACTGTCTGTCGACCTGTCTATTTGTTCGTATGTGAACGCCGTGACTCACAAGCGCAACTTGCTAGATAATTGAATGTTAGTGATGTTCAGCAACAGATTCCGAGACTACCACTTTTGGACGATTTTACACCGGAAAAGGGGTGTCAGGCAATGAGTCATAGGAGAACATTTCCGGAGTTCTTTGTTAGATCACGCTCAGTAAAATTTAAACATCACCCTTCCATTCTTCACTTTCCCCCTATTTTGATGAAAAGAACTCCGCCCGGTGCATGCGCAAAAGCGCGGAGGGTTTCTGAATCCGCTGCTATACAATATTTGATCTTTTCGACAAAATTGTAGCTCAGAGACAAATATTGAAATACATGCGTCGAATTGTAGACTGTCTGGTTCTTTGACTGTTTATGTGTATGTGAATACGGTAAGTCGGAAACTTAACAAGCAAAATGAATAAAATTTGGTATGCGATCTAGACACTAAAATTGTAGATTTATATATCAAATTTCAAACCCAATCGGACAATGGGAAGAAGTCCAAAACTAACAAGCCAGTTAGATGGAATAGAGAAGAGCTTATGTTCGTTACAGGACACGAACCCTTCCCTTCATACCTTCATCGCTTCAATCTTCCAACACATGATAATTGCTCGTGCTGAGAAAAAGGAGATCCAATGCACTATGCCACAAAATGTCGGTTTACCCTCTCCTGGCATTTCCAAACTCCTACAGTGCCACTTAAATTACAGTGGTTGAAAAACATTCTCACGAATAACTTGTCAAGAACTCGACTTCGACTCCTAATGCTCTTCGTATGTGATGAGAACAATCTCATTGTAGAGGATAATCATTGAGGAAGTATCCACTCAGACTGACACACACTTCCGGCAACTTATGACTCTTCTTTTATTTTTTTCTCTACGTATTTAAATTTTTTTCCATATTGTTTTGTTTTCCATGTTTTTCTTATGTTTGTTTCTTGTCCAGTGTATGTTTCTTTTTTCATTATTATTTGTTTATGTCCCTGTTATATGTTTTTGCCTTTTCTAAAGAAATGAAATTCACCTCCCTCCCTCCAAACCTGAAAGGAGCCAAATGGCTCTAAACACGGGGATGCAGGTGGTGTAATGTAATGTAATATATGACGAAGTTAAGCACAAAATGTACCATTTTAGGAAGCGCGAGAAACAGCCCGTTTTACTGTGAGTAAGTTTAAAATTAGTAATATTAAATTTTCAGATTTGTCAGCACTTGAAATCCGGATAATTACACATGTTTATAGCACACGAAGGTATTGAATGGCTTTTTTGTTTGTTGTGCTTTGTTAGATGAAGGAGAAACAAACATTTCGAGCTTCGACATAATCACGGACACTCATAGTTCAGAAATTAATTTTATTGCGTCATCATTGCAACCTTAGTAATACGAAATACAAAAAATGTTCTTAAAAAAAGTTAATTTTATGTATGCGTTACAGAAAGCACACAAAAAGTTAGGTTAGTGTTCGAGCAGTTTAAGGGGAATAAGTTTAGATGATTCTCTCAGAAATAGGACAAATCGGTAACTTCTGGGTTCCAAGAGCATTTGATGTATTTCAGCATAGCATGAAGAATCGAGGAGCCTTCTTTGTCAAAAATATTATGTTTATTGGACGTCTTCCACAACAGAAACATGTAAAACAAACTTGCATGTAAAAACAGTTACATCACAAACGTTACATCACTGACTGACATCGAATTCCATGTTCAATCATCTTTATTCTTCTCCGTTGCTAGGCGACGTTAGCAAAAGACAAATACATCGTTGCCACACTATTTTTATAACCTTTAGAAAAGATTTAATGCCAAACAATTTTTAAATTTATTTCTTTTTCAAGCAAACGATTTTTTTTAATTAATTTCTTTTTCAGCCAAACGATTTTTTAATTAATTTCTTTTTCAGCCAAACGATATTTTTAAATTAATTTTTTTTATGACCAAACTATTTTTTATCTAATTAATTTCTTTTCTTTAAATATTTTAATAATTCTACAAATATATATTAGTTACGAACATTACAGCATCAATTTCTTTCACATATATCTCGAGGCCATTTGAATTTTTTCTCTGCTTCTATTAGAGACCTATTCTCCGAGCATACTTGATGGTATCAAGACCTTCGCAAAACATGGTCGGATAGCAGCTGTGGATGGTGTTTTTAAACACTTTTATTGAACCTGACTTGTTTCATGTTTTCAAAGATAGAATTTTATAATAGATTTTTCACTCTCTTCCTAAGTCAATTCAAATCTTGGACGCTTGTGTATTCTTGATTATAATACACCGCTTTAATATTTTTAGAACTTAATTATAGGTAATCATTAATTAATTAAATTGAATTTTGATTCCACATCAGTGGTACTAATTTGTAGTAGTTTGAGAAACATTAGATCTCATCATTAAAAAGTTACTGTTAAATACATTAATAAAAGATTGTTTTAATTATATTTATTTGTAATAGCACTCAGTCTTCTAAGAGGATCGATTGCAAATTAGGGCTTTTCCCGTCACATTCGAACAGTGTGCTACTCTAATACCATTTATGAAGAGATTTGATGATAGAGTTTTGGTTTCGGAATCAAAAGATCGTGTCCCGTTTCTACCAAATATCTTTTGTACATGTCGGTTTGGTGAACGTTAATATATATAGTCACAGGACAAATATCTTCGCGTTGATATGGTATAAGCTGCCAGCTTATGAGTTACCCTCTTCATTTAACCCATTCAAGTTCACTACATGTTTTGAAAACTATTAAATTTAGTTCCTTAGTTCAAAAATGAGTATTAGACATTTAACTGATCATAAATAAGTAAATTAAAAAAAATTTAGCATTTTTTATTTTCAAGTAATTTGTGGTTTCACAGTGAAACCAATGAACGGTAACGGGCTAATTTTCCTCCGAATAAATTATCGTCGAAATGCAATTTAAATTATGAATTTAATTTATAAGTATACGTTAGTATTCCGGATATTCAACCTTCATAAAATTCAATATTACTTTCGAAGATTCAATTTTAAAGAATATCAGTTTGTGCAAGAACCCTCATCAATTTGTTTCTCTTGGAGATGAAAAGCAATTTAGCTATTGCAATGCCGATATCTTTGTGAATACTAACGGTATTGAACTGGAATTTTTATATAAGTTGGCCTATATATCTGGCTCTTAACTTATGAAAGAAAAATTACGCTATGTTCCGCCCATGCGCAGTAAAAAAAGGTGCAATGTGTGATTTAACTGCGAAACCAATGAACGCTAAAGGGTTAATCATGGTTCAAAATTAAGAACTAATATCTTTAGCTATCCCCAAATATCCTTGGCTTCAAAACGGAAGCTAAGGATAGTGTAGCTTCAAAACGGAACTAA
>BGPR01007141.1:47815-73632 GCA_013235015.1 Araneus ventricosus | reverse complement strand
CAAACTATATCATCAGCCTGATGTTACACTTTTTTTTAAAAAAAAGTCTTTTTTTCCTTCCTCCGTTGGCAACTTTCATTTCTTGACATCCAACGGTCCCATGTTGCTCACTTGGAACAAAACAATTTAATGAAAAAACAAAACCAATATCAAAACACTTATCCTTTTCACTATAGCGGGCAATAAGCCATTCTTTTGTTTTGTTTTTTGCAGAAGTAGCTAGCCTTATAGAACTAGCTGCGTCTGTATATAGATATATCTCCCCTTTCCCATCATCGAGTTGGAAATAAAGTTGTTTACGAGTTTTTCCTCGCAGAAAGTTGGGGATATTTCCTGGCATGAAGCCTGAAGAACATTGAGCAGCAACTGCTGCTAGGCCTAATTCATTTTGGCAGATAAGATCTTCTGTTGGCGATTAAGGCTAAAGTCTTAAAGCCCCTGCCTCGTTACCATCTGGGAGTTTTGGAGTAAAGTTGGCGAGGGATCGCCGGTTTTAATAGAAAAATGCAATCTACCGTGTAAAAAGGGGATGAAAGACTTCGTTCTAATTAAGTGATGGAACGTGGAAATGTGTCAATATGGTGGAGGCGACGCGGAGAATTTTGTGGCATTTTTAAGCTTTGTTGGTACATGACTAAATCTCTTCCGCAATGAAGGCCAAAGAGTTTCCGAGCCGTCACTGAACCACATATCCTCCATGGATCGATAAAAATTAAAATAGAAATGAAAGTTTTAATTAGCCGCTTTGTCTTGTTTGATTAAGATGGGATTACTTGGTTTGATAATTAAATTGTTGCAGCGGACCATGGGAAAGCAAGAATTAAAACTAAGTTCGTGTATGCATTACCTTCCACGCAAGTTTTACCATATAAATCTAATATTTAAGAGTGCGATCTCGAAACTAATCTGACTGAATAGGATGTAAGTGTACATTCTGGTGACATAAAACATTGTTTTATGGGATGTCATGTCAAATCTTTCAGTGTTATTACTTTTATTACATTTTTACTTTCTCGTATACGAAGTATACAAAGAGAAAGCATTGTAATCGTCAAAAAATTCTAACTCGAGATTTTGACGAATCTTCCCCTTTTAGACCTCCCTGATTCCGAAAAACACAATTTTGGAATTATGTCTGTCTGTGTGTCTGTATGTCTGTGAACACGATAACTCGAAAACAATTAGAGCTACGGGGATGAAATTTGGTATGTGGTCTTTACACATAATTTGTAGGTTTCTATCAAATTTTGGACAAAATCCGTCCATGGGAAGTCTGTCTGATTGTATGTCCGAAGTCATGTGAACACTATAACTCAAACACTTGAATAGCTAGATGGATAAAATTTTGTACACAGTTCTATCGTCATGAATGTAGGTCCGTATAGAATTTTGGGCCAAATCCGTGAAAGGGTTGACTGTCTGTCGGCCTGTATAATCGCATACTTGTTCAACTCCATGCGCATGCGTTCTGGTAATGCCTGTGCAAAGAAGGGACACTCCGAAAACTTGGCAGTTTGCCAAAAACCAATTCTGGTGGCAAAATTTTGTAAGGAAGCAAACACATAGGGCGTCTCGCCAGGTCCTGTTGCGCAAAAAAATGCGCAGAGGATTTTATTTGTTTTGATCCTTCAAACCACGCGTGGTTCTAACTTTGGTTAACTTGCGAGGGAAGTTTATTTGGCGTCTTTTATTAATCTAGCTTGTATGAACTACATTTTTCCTATAAGTATGCTATGATGGTTCTATACATCCTATTTAATTTTGATTGTGCTTTCATAATTGATCTTTATCAAATACGTTATGAAGGAATTACCCTCTTAAAGAATTTGAACTGTATTTAAATATTTTGCAACGTATGCATCATTGTTCAATATATTGATTATAAAGGAAGGATTACGCCACTTTGTCCTTGAGACGGTAAGAGTGGAAAATCGGTTCGCATTTAATCGCTACGCATCTCTTTGAATTTGATTCTTTACGTAAATATTTTACAATCGCTATAATCTACAATGAGAAACCTTCTATAGTCATTGGATTCTGGGTTACAGTAGGTTCGAATTTTTTTATCCACGCGGGGGGAGGGGAAACAGCACCTTTTCAGAGAAGTATACCAGAAAGTTTAGGGGAGAACACTCCCGCTGGTTATTTTCTCGTACCTGCTACTGTCGTATCCTCCCTTCAACCATCCGTCTATACAAAGAAGTTTCTATCAATAATGTTAAGAGCCTCGGTGAGCTTCAGAGTCAAATGACTGGAATTTATGACATTTGCTGGACTTATTACTTTCTCGTATACGAAGTGTACAAAGAGAAAGTATTGTAATCGTCAAAAAATTGGAACTCGAGATTTTGACGGATCTCCACATTTTAGACCTCCCTGAGTCCGAAAAATACAATTTTGGAATTATGTCTGTCTGTGAACACGATAACTCGAAAACTATTAGAGCTACGGGGATGAAATTTGGTATGAGGTCTTTAAACATAATTTGTAGGTCTCTAGCAAATTTTGGACAAAATCTGACCACGGGAAGTCTGTCTGTATATCCGTGTTAATGTGAACGCTATATCTCACAAACTTAAATAGCTAGGTGTATAAAATTTAGTATGCATTTTTATCACCAGAAATGTAGGTTTGTATGTCTGTATGTTTGTAGGGTTGACTGTCTGTATAATCGCATACTTTTGAACGCAATAACTTCTTTAAAAATTGCTTTGATAAATAAAATTTGGTATGTGGCCGTCTTACCTTAATGGTAGATTTGCGTCCAATGTTTGTGTCAATCGGTTGCAAAAAAGGCGTTGAAATTGCAAATTTCGTTTTCTTTATCTTACACCCAGCCCTATTGGTAATCACGCCGGCTTCTAATTCCACTTCCGCGTTGGACGATCTTTGGAAATCGTGGTAAGACGTTTCGCTTATTTTTTTTCTCCACTGCGTTAGGGACTCCTGTTCGTTTCACAGTCTTTTAGCTTATTTTTTTTTGTCTACATGTGTTAGAAGTACACGAGAAAGTTTAGGGAGACCACTTCCGCTGGTTTCTTTTTCGGATTTGCGATTTGAGAGGTATTTTATTTACCCTGTACTAGGTAAAGTAATTAATTAATCTATTCCTCTCCTTAACTTAGTATCTCTGAAAAATAAACATCTCAAGAGATCAGCCACTTTTCCGCATTCTCTGAGGGAAATCTCGATGTAATAAATATTTGAAAGACTAAATCATGTCCGGTAGAATTTATATTCGTAAATGAGCGCGTGCTATTTATTTCAAGCCCTATAAAAGCAGCATGAAGAATACTTTCCCGGAAAATAATTTATTACGCAAATTCCTTTTCCTGCGCTCTGATTATAGGAGACGGGAGGTTTTTCGCTAAACTTGATTGGATGCGTCATTTGTTAGAGTTTTGCTTCGCAAATAGAAAGCGGCGGGAAATTTTTCTCGATAAATTGGCTCTGCTTAAAACTTCAATCCTTTAAACTATGATCAGCAATTTTTTAAGCTTCCAAACGGTTTTGTGTCAAATTCTTTTTCATATTACTGCGCCTACGCCTGCTATCAAATTATATTTGTAAATATTTGAAATCGTCTGCGTTTTCTAAATATTTGCTGTCAAAATAGAAATAAGGCAAATAGTACGGTTGTGAAAGGATGGATATGGTAGTTTTTTTCTAAATATATGTATTCGAATAGTTAAGTAACATTAAATGAGCATTTCGCGGCTTTTATAGAAAGGGAATCGAAAGCAAAATGATCAACAGCCTAGAATATAATATTTTAAACTGTTTCCAGAAAATTTTTTATTTACTAATAGGAATAGATTCCTTTTCCAAATAAGGATGATCAACTTGCGCTTTTTAATAAACTTGCTCTCAAAATGCGTTTAGTTTATTTAACGTCCCATTTTGAAGCATCACGAGGGCTATTTTGGTCAGGAGCGAGGACGACACCTGAGCTGGCACCCCCTCTCCAAATTGCCATACCACACCAACGAGAGAACATTTGACCTATTTTTTTAAACCCACACCGGCCCGGCCTACCCGAAATGGTGTAAAGCCTTTAGCAGACCGGTGGGGAAATATAAAAGCAATACAAGAATATCAATATGGCATGACACACACAAAATCACCACAAACACAGCACAGAACGTTACAAACATTGCAGAAAGGGGATAACAACAAAATAAATAAAGTAAACTAAAACATTCTCAGAAGAAAGGAAAAAAAATTTAAACAGTACGCCAAAGAATCGATATTGCACTTGGAGAGGACCATAAATTAATTGAATTTTGCTTGATTTTTATCACCAGATCTGGAACCAAAATTAAAAGTATTCAAAACACTCCAGAAAAGGAGCCCTCAGTATGCATCCAAATGAGCAAGACAACATTTGACCCATGATGTCGTATGTAACGTGGAGGTCCACATGCACGACGGACTTTTTGTGGAATCGGGTTTCGAACCTGGAGCCCTCAGACTTCGTAGCTTAGACCTTACCATTATACCACCTTTGCTTCCAAACTACACTGTAAAAAATATCCGTTTTTTTCCCGGACTTTTTCCGTATATTTGACGGTTTAAAGCTGTTTTGTTGACAAAACGGTTTTTCACCGTTTTCCGCTCCAGCCATAAACGGTTTAAAACCGTCAGTTCAAATTCTATTTTTCGTCATACGGTATTGCTTTCCATGCGATAACTTTCCCTTTTCTTAAATGTAATTTTATTGCATTCATTTCATGTTTTTAATAGGGTTCCATCTCCGCTATTGTTTACACATGTTGCAGTAACCTGTTGTCACTCATGAAAGCTAACCTTAAAACACGTGTTCTGGCAATAGTTTATTTTTACACCACTAGGTGGCGCCACTAGAGCTGTAGTGACTTTAAAACTCAAATAGATTATTTTTACTTCACTTTATGAAGTCTCCGGTGGTCTAGTGGTTAGAGCGACTGCCATTTATTTCTATGAACGCGGTTTCGATCCCCGGCTCGGAGGAGTTTGAAGTTTTGTCACCATCTTGCATCGAAATCGTCCAAGTAAGTTCAATTAAGAATTATATTAATTAAACTAATTGAAATTAATAATTAAGCCTTGATTAATTAATATTCCTAATTGATAATACACATCAGCACATTTCAACTCAACTCGAACAGAAGGAGAAAAACAACTCAACTCAGTCGATGACGTCACTTACTTCGATAACTTAATTTTTACGGAGAAAACTTTATTTCATACGGTAAAAAACCGTTGTGACTACGGATTTACTTCGTAACTTTTACGGTTTTACACAACCAACCCAGCTGCCAGTTTAAAACCGTAAATTTTACGGGATTTTTTTTACAGTGTACCTGCGTCTGAACCTAACGGTGTATTGCGTTTTATAGAGCTTTATATGACATTTTACTGCGGAAAAATTTGAATAGTTGTTTGAGCGTCTTGATTTCTTCTACGCAGATAAAGTTCTCAAACTTTTTTCTCATATTCCAAATTAATTTTTAGGATCACGATCAATTTTCAACACAATCATGCTCTTTTATCGCTTTCTCGCATGAGAGAAAGTACTGTAATCAACCAAAATCTCGATGGCGATATGTTATTGAATCCGCTCGTTTTAGATCTCTCTGAGTCTGAAGAAAAAAATTTTGGAATTAAGTCTGAGCTCGTTACAATGCATATATCTTTCTGAATCTTAACGGTTATCAACTGGAATTTTTATATAAGTTACTCTATAGGGGAGAGTGAGGATCCTTGATCATATGAGATATTTGATCCACCCCTCTTTTCTCTACTTCAGGTTTTTTTTCTTAAGTTGGTAACATCTAACTACATTTATAGTTCTACATATGTGAAAAAGAAATGAAATAATTTGGTGCCATTTTGAAAGAGTCATGAACGACAATTCTTTTTTTACCGCCTGAGCTAAATATGAAGGTGTGTGAATTTTATATTTCTTTTGCATTCAAATTTTGTTTTCAAGTTGCAATAGTATTCATAGTTTAGATAATTATAATTTCAAACACATTTTAAGTTCAAAATAGCTTAATATCTACAGCTTTTATTTAGTTATAGTTTGGTAAACAGAAATGGTGGTTGTGGGGATACGTGTGACACTGCGACTGGGTAATAAGTGTTCATTAACTTAGTTATTTGAGGAAGTTTGTTTACAAAATTTGCTATCTTTAAGATATGTCTGAGTAGTAGGCTTTCATAAAAAGTAATAACATAGAAAAAAAAGCTAATTTGTCACTGATAAGTCTGGCATGGAGCAATCAAGTACGTTTATTGAAAATTTCCAGATTTCTTCAGATTTTACTCCTCATGAAAATGTCAACTTACGTCAGAATATTGTAACTAATCAGTCTCCTGGTCTCCTATTCCTGGGACCTCAACAAGTGAAACAAATTTTCTACTGAGATTGAGCAACCTTATCCAAAAGCCTCGCTTCTCATTATGAAAGGGTTTAAGAACAGATCTAAATCAACTGTTTTGACTTCCACTCCCGAAAAACAAAAAAATGATGAAGAACTATTGAAAATAGCATGGAAAAAAAGAAAAAAAGGCGACAAAGATCACAATTTAAATTTTCTTGGAAAATACCAAAGGTTGAAACAAAACATTTTCCTGAGAAATCGAAAAAATATATTGTTACAAAAATCGTCCATCTTTACGGTGAGAACAGTCCAACAAGCAGGATAACGGAGAAAGACTCTTTATTCCAGAATATTCCGGAAAACAAGAAATGCGTGTAACAGGAAAAGACAGCACTTGCACAAATGAGCAACACAAACAGACAGCACTTGCACAAATGAGCAACACAAATAGACAGCAATTCACTAATAAGAACAGCAATATCACGAACAACAGTGCTCAGCGTCTCACAGCTGACCAACTCGCAAAGCGAACAAGTCTCCGAAGAGATTCTTCGAACTCCGCAGACGTTGAAAGGCGATTGTCTCATCTCAGCAACTCCGGGTTTTTATACCTTTTCAGACAGGATGCGACGTCACGTAGAATCATCTAGTGAATTCTGTATATTCCCACTCCTAATAGAGATATCGAGAAAATTCCAGTACTTTTGATGTCCTTCATTTTGTCGCCAAGGTCGGAGATCGTTGGCCTCCATTCCCCTATAGGCAGTAAGAACCTCTGTAAATGTCTCTTTCCAACTATAAGACTAACACTGGGGGAAAGCGACATTACATGTTCGTAACAATATGAAAGACTCTTACGACTCATCCGATTTAGACTCTGACAATTATTCAATTAAAAGTGCAAGTTCAACAATGTCAGCAATGTCAGTAGATGGAAATACTGAAAGTGGTGATGATTTCATCAATAACAAGCCTGCCATTGATGAATGATAACTGGTAAAATATGCGAGGAATAACACCATAAAATGATTTGTTGGCCAAATCTATATATATAAAAGGCAACTGCCATGACTTACTGACTGACTCACTCATCATCAAATCTCCTAAACCACTGGGACTAGAAACTTGTATTTGGCAGGCGGTTGCTTCTTAGGTAGTAGGCGCTCGCCCAGAAGGATTTTTCGAAATTTTGATTAAATTTAAATTATTTAAAGATGCTTTAAATTTAACGTTTTTCGAATCTTCGGATCCTATTATCAAAATGAAATCTATTTTTTACACCATCTTAAGATAAAATTAGATTTTCAATGACCGCAATCATTATTTGGGACAATTTTGTTCCATTTTAATATTTTTTCAAAATGTTTTAAACATAATTCTAACAATGTTTTTTATTGTTTTTTTAAAATAAAATTCAAACCATCTCATTATTTCAGCAAATCTTTTATTCACGCTTTTGTAATTGTCACAGGTTGTGATAGTATAATTTGTTTTTCTTAGGAAATTAAGTCAAGATTTCACTGTAGTATTCTGTGCATTTCTGAACGTATTTTTTGCTTTTCTCAGTAATATTTTTTTTACTGCTTTTTTAAAAAGTAATATTTTTTGCACCTGCTCTTCAAATATATTATTTTGCACCTTCTTCAAAGTAATATTTTTTTGCACCTGCTTCAAAGGTAATATTTTTTTTATAAAGCATGAAATTGATTTCAGGTTTGTTTGTTTTTTATCAGTGTGTGAGGTAGATTAGAAATGATTTTCGTCCTTTCTTCAAGCATTTAATCTCATGCTTTCCTATCGCCATTTTAAAATTATGTGGCATGAAAACGCTTTCAAATTTTTGTATATTGCATTATAGGTGACTTTTTATTAAAGTTTGGTAGGCTTAAAAAAGTTACATACTGCTTAAACTTGAATTTCATCAAGTGATAACTCACAAATTTGATAATAGAAACTAGAAATTACAGCCTGGAACTATGAATTACAAAAAAGAATAGTGTTCAGGAAAACTAACTAATTTTAAATTTTATTGTTTAATTCTATCTCCCGGGTCTTTTTTATTAGATGTCTATGAATTTTTTTGCCGCTCACTTTTTTGTATCCACTGGTTTCCACGCCTCAGACATGTTCGGCTTTCGCGACCAAATTAAAGTCTTAATCCATTCACGATGAGTGATGAGATTGAGGTGAAGTTATTTGAACTGACTACAGTTTCGTAAGTTTCGTTCTACGATGCATCATACAGAATTATAGCTGGCACTTTAAGTTACGTCCTTAAATATTTTAGTATCTGTCAAATACAATAAAATATATACAGTTTTGTTGTTTCATCTTTCCTGAGTTATCTGGCTGAAACTGCGACGGTAATGCTATAATTAATAAAAATACAAAAAATAAAAAATTAATTTAAGCGGGTTCTTAATATTTCTGAAGATGGGCTGGCGTAAATTTGCTCGAAGAGTTACAAATTCTAAAGGTAAAATGACGCCAAATGATGACATTGCCATCGGTAACTGACCAGATTGAAAATAATTCTTCGGCCATCAAATTATCACCACAAAAAAACCATGCCGAGTTGCTGGTTTTGTTTTCGACTGGTTTGAAGGACTTTTTTCTTTTATCTCAGGCATGAAGCAAAAGCAATTCGAAGTAATAATAAGCAGTAAAATTTATAATGTGTATTTTGTAGATATGTTTTTTGAGTTGGCTCAAGCATCCTACACTATGGATCATGTATCCCTCAGAAGATACTTGACAAAATAATGAATAAAAAATAAATATTCATTAAGCGATAAACCTAGGATGAAAATGGCTCATTTTTCTCCAGTTGTTGAAGAAGAAAACACCAAATTTACACTACAATATTTTTATTCTTCAATCCAAATTATAAAAAAAATTTTAAAATAAAATTTAGATTGCTCAATATCCTAGTCTCTTACATTTTGAACTTTATATCTTTTCCAGGGAAATGTGCTATTTTAGGAAAATTCATGTAAATATGTGAGTGACAGAAACAAAACGTATTGATGAGAGTTCCAAATCATGATCACTTTCTGTAAAACGTAGGGTATTCAAATCATTTTTTCTCCTCGTCAATTTCTGGTTGGTTTCCTAAATACCCTCATGACCGAATCCTCGATGTAAAATGTGAGTTCAAGCCAATTCTTGACTTAGCTGAAGTTCAAGGAAAATCCATCCATCATTTCGGAAGATATTCTAAAAAATGTGCTAATTCAAAAGTGTTCACATTATTTTGCCAACCACCTGTTTATTAGAAAGTTGATGGAAGATCACATCCGTTTTTTTTTCATTATCATGAATTTAAGAAAACAAAAAAAATTTTAAAAAAACGAAAACATTTCATCATTTGCAAATATATCGGAAGTTTTTGAAAAAGTGAATGTTATTATTTGAAGAGTTAAAAATATTCAGAAGAACAAATTTTTGTTAAAAATAAATCGATAAATCAGCTCTTATGACTATCGCATTGTCGCACATTTTCTATCTAAAAGCTGCTGCGATATGTGAATTTATGTTTTTGTATAAGAACCATAATTGGCACAAACACAAGAAGACCCCCGCGGTAATTCTTGAGGATGATAAGAAAATGTGCGCATTATACATTCTTTTCTAACATTTCTTATTTATTATTAAGAAAAATGTGTTACAAAATCGTTCCTTAACTCTACAATATCTTTTTAAATATTTATTTGAACTTTCTTTATTTCCTAATAGTGAATGAACTCGCTTTACTTCCTAAATGTAAAACAGGAATAAATGGGTATTAATAAAATTCTATTGAATTGTAGATGTCAAATTTAAAAAGATTTTTGTGAAATGCTTTGTTGATTTTAATTACAATGCGAATGGAATGAACTATTTCGAACGCTGATGCTGCATAAAAAATGGCATTCTGTGAATATAGGATATTCATTGTTATAAAAAAATACAAATATATTCTAATTGAATACGAAAAGGAGCGTACTGAATTAGTCTTCATTTTTTGCAATATCGCGATTTGTTGAAGTTTTGTTGTAGATGTTTTGTTCATTGGACGATCGAATTTTCTAATGCCAAATTTTATTCTTTAAATAAATTATTTTTAAAACTAGGATTCTGAATTTCAATTACTAAACTCACTTTTAGAATAGTAAAATCAATCGTCTGGTCTCTTTTTTCCTTCAAACCATTCTTCTTTTGTAAACGGTTAGAAAACTTTCGTATCATTAAAACATTCTTTGCTTTCATGGACTCTTTCTTATGATACAAAAAAAACTTTTAAACATGCAAATCGTTTTCATTCTTTTTTTCTTTTTTTAATGTCCTCATTGGAAGGTTTTTTTCGGTAATTATCGAGAAGTTTTTTATCCAGTCTCCATTGTATACTTTATATCATAAAAACGTTTACTGTAGAGTAGACAATTTGAGGTTTTTATGCACTATCATTATATTAACTTACGACTGTTTCTTTTTTATCGTTCCCTCAGGTAATGTGATAATAAGTTTTTTACAATATTCTCTTTCAAGCATAGCGATATCAATTAAATCGTAGATTAAAATAGGTAGTTGTTGTCAGATTATAAAGAGCATATTTATATTTTATAATCAAAAGGTATGCAAAAGAAGTCAATGCATTTTAGGTTAATAACCCGTTAACAATTTATTGAACTTAATTAAAATAAACACATAAAAGAACAGTTCATTTTGAAAAAAATATTGAAAACAAATTTTTAATCATTGAAGACAAAAAAAAGGAATTAAATAAATTTTATTTTTAGCTCCGACAATTACAATAGAATCTCCCTACAACGAAGTCTCTCTACAGCGAATTTCTCCCTATAACGAAATTTTTAATTGGAATGTTAAATAACATTCAAAATATTCTCCATATAACTAAGTGGTTGTCTCCCTATAACGAATTTTTTCAGACCTTTATATTTCCGATTTTTGTCATTTTTGAAGAAAGTTACTAATTTCTGTGCAAACAAATCGCTCACACGTGCAACCACTCGCATTGTTCATTCCAGCGATAACACATAACAATAGAATGCTACGTGAAGGGTAATGCAGTTGTGGGGGCCTGGGTTTCTACAGAGGGAGCAATATTTCTACGGGTCAAGATTCCAAGAATCGGGGTGGAAACAGCAAATGGATGTGACAATACGCATTTTATGTTTATCCCTACTAGTACATATTATTCTCTAAATTGGTGAATTGTCTTCACTTTTGAGCATTTTATTTATACAATAAAAATTAGTATAATTTTAACAAATTTGTAATAAATATTACTCCATTTTTAATTGAAAGTCATAATTAAATATTTTTGAACTTACCGCACATACTAAAAGGTTTGTAACATTTACTTAAATAACTGCAAAAATCTCTAATCTCTGTATAACGAAATTTTCTCTATAGCGAAGTTTTCAACTGGAACCAAGCGATTTCGTTATACGGAGATTCCACTGTATAACTACTATTATCTGATTTACATAGTTTTAAATTCTGAGAAATTAGTCAAACCGAACAGACTTAAGTAAAATAATTTATTTTTTATTGTTTGCATGAATCATATATATTGGAAACAATTTAAACATAAAATTTCCAGTTTCAGAAACAAAAATGGAAGCCTTAACGTGCTGTTGAGTGCCATAAAATATATAGAAAAGAAATTTTATACCATACAAACCCATTAATGATTTTTTTGTTGCTGTAATATTTATTTTCAGTCTAGCAATGCTTAAATATGCTATTACTAGCTGATATACACGACGTTGCTCGGGATAAAAACATTTTCGAGTCTAAGCAATTACAACAATTCAAACTTTAAAAAAAAAACAGCTTTTCTCTGCACCGTCTTTCGTTGTTTTTCGCTCACCCTCTCCCGTGTCGCCTGACCTTTCGGCCAGCAGCTAATTTCCTCTTTTCTTTTTTGTCTCCTTGCTTTGAGCCACCTGACACGAATCTAGCTAGCCAGGCCACGATCTAGCAACTCTTGGGATTCTATTTTACCCTCCTCCTCATCATTGCTACGGCGATAACAGAGGCTTTTCATATCTTGGTTTTTTCATTGCAATATCCGGAATATAATTTTCTTCTTTTTTAAGTTGATGCGCCTGACCGGGATACCGTTTCCTTTTTTTCTCCCTAGGTCCTCTCCCTTCGGAAGGAACGGACTCAGTAACCTTGAATGACTTTAAACACTCATTCGGATTATTTAAAAATTTGGAAATATTAAACGAAACATCGCATAGAGAGCGTATTTAAACTATAAAAGAGGAAGTAAAAATCCTGCTTTCGAGACATTGTTCAAAGATAGCAATATTTTTATAAGAATTTTAACAACAGTAAAAACACGTGAATAAAAGATTTAATAAAACACTAAAGTGGGTTCAATTTAATTACAACAGAAAAAAATGTTACAAATCGTGTTTAAAATTAATTTTGAAATGATTGGAAAAAATATCCGCAGCAATTAAATTGGCACCATTAAAAGGATCATAGTTTGCACTTTACAATGGTGTATGTTTCATTAAAAGTCTTCTCTTATCATGAAATCTCTTATTAAAAGTATCATTTCGGTAAAATCAGTTTTGGTGGATAATTATTTCAGAAGTTACTGACGAAAAAAATGAACGAAAACGTCAAAGTTTCGCTTAATTTTAGTAATTGATTTAAATATCTTAAGAATTAATCAGTTTTCAAAGTTGGAAACAGCACAGTTGACCTAGAATGTACCCTAGAATGCCATGTGTGACTTTCATGTCGTTGCCGTTCACCGTTCTTGTGACAGACAACCAGATATATGTAATTTCTGTTATACAGTGTGCCCACTAAAGTCCCTTAGCCACGCTTTTAACTACCGAATGGCTGCAGCTATCTTCATAAGAGTGGTGTCTAGGTATAGTAAAACGACTATGCGCTACTGGATGAAACCACTTATAGCGCCACCTGGTGGAAAACGGTGGAGTTAGCGTTATTATCTCTAAAATAGCACGAGATAGAGGGAAAAAGAGAATTATAAAGTTGTAGAGCATCATCGATTTAGTACAAAAAGACAACTTATGGTCATGAATGCTAAAAAAAAACCCGTTTAAAATGCACATTTGTTTGCTTCCGAAAGTGTGACGTCACGAAACTTCAACGAAAGGAGAAAAGATTATCTTTCGGACGAAAAACGAGAGAAGACGGAGAGAAGTCTGAACATCGAAAATAAAGATATCTTGTGATAACTATTTTTTTCTTCTTTCTAAGAATATTTTGTCACGTGTCAGTGTAGGAAATCGCGAACAAAATTATACGTGTTTTAAGAGTTCTGTTCTAAGCATTTACATCCATAAGGTGTCTTTTTGTACTAAATCGATGATTCTCTACAATTTTGTAATTCACGTTTTTCGTCTATCTCGTACCGTTTTAGAGATAATAACGCTAACTCCACCGTTTTCCCCCAGGTGGCGCTGTAAGTGGTTTCATCCAGTAGCGCATAGTCACTTTCCATACCTAGACACCACTCTTATGAAGATAGCTGTAGCCATTCGGTAGTTAAAAGGATGGTAAAAGACATCAGTGGGCACCCTATATATTATAGATGCGAATCAGTGCTTTCAATTTAAAAACTCCATAATGTTTTCTTGAATTGTATGTGTTCGATTTCTTCGAGGGTTAAGGCGCCCTGAAGGGTCGAATGCGATTCGCCTGCATATGACTCCATTGTGCAATAATTCAGACATGCACTAGATATACTGTTTACCTTCTGTCAACCATTCTTGACCCGATGTACTATTGAAGTCTAGATACCATCCTCGCCGTCTGACCATAGTTCAGAATTAGGAGCCCTTGTCTCCTTGCATCACAAGCCACTGTGTGAGTTTACCGGCCTCTTTATGGTCAAGCAGCGCTACAATTGATGTGTTAATACAACACTTCTTATTCTAGAATTTTCTGAAAATGTTCATATTTGCTATGAATTAAGTGTGTTTGTTAGCTTTCTTTAGTGCTAAATTTTAGTTAGTTTGCAAGACAGCTGAAGCGACTTGACTCTTATAACAGCGGCTAAAGTGGTGACCCGGACGTGATTTCAACCTTCTGAATATCCTTGTGTAGTTTCAGAGCAAGACACTAAACCATCAAATCGACTTCTTCAACACTAGAAAATCTTTCGTAATCGAATTAATCGACATGGAGTCACAGTCCCTTGATAAACGTGATCTTTTAAGAGAAAACTGTACGTTGTGTTACAGTGTGTCGTGACATCGTGTCTTTTATCTTCCTACAAGAAGTACGATGAATTCCAATATTAAATTGGCGCGGCACACTTGACTTGCGTCACGAAAACATGAATTGATGTCATTGCGATTCAGTGACTGAAATCAGTCTCTGAAGTGAGATGATAAGAATTTTTATTTAAGGTATCCGAACACGTTCGAAAGTCGATTTTCGACCAAAATTCCATTTTTTTAAATTTTTGATGTTTTCGATAGTTCATTCATTTACCTTTCTAAAACATATTTACTTTTGTAGGTACGTTAATTAGAAGATGAGATATTAATTGTTTTATAACAAACCGAAAACCGGAAGTGGGCGTTTAATTAGCCGAAAGTTGTCATTTAAAGGGACAGAAACCTGTCAAAAATTCTTTTAAACTCCTTTTTTGCGAGCTAATATGATGTCAGTATATTTTTAGGAATTTTTTTTAAAGTTTAGATACATAATTTGAGCGCGTGGAAAAACTAAAATTTGATTTTTCTCAAAATTAGATTTTATGCATATTTTTCAAACTTCAAACATGATAACTCAAGATATTATCATTCGATTGTTCTGAAATTTTGTGACCACTTTCTTCAAACGTTTCTCTAGTGAATGTACTAGAATAATGTATATTGTAACAATATTTTTTAAATTATGGTCTTTTATTTGAAAAATGACATAGAAAATTTGTTGAAAATCTTATAATGATTGTTCGATTAGCTCTAAAATTTTTATTTATCCAAAGAAAGTTAAGATTCTAGTACAAGCACTAGTCCATAGTATGTAGTTTATTTTAGTATTAGTTTTATTTGAATTATTACAAAAGTTTGACCTGTAGCATGTTTGAAGTTTTGGGAAATTTCCTCTAAAAAGCAGCAGAAATTCAAGAATTTTGTAAATTTATAATAATTTATACTCAAAAGTCATACGCTAATATTAATCTTTATTAAATTCGAATCTAAAAAACATATTTTGGTGTTTCTATTTCACAATTTAAGAAAAAAGTGCTCCGAACGTGTTCGGATACCTTAAGGCGACATACGGTTGTTAAACCTCGAAAATTTTCGATTTTTATGAAAAGCATATATATTATTACCCAGTCTTTTCTGAACTATTTAAAGCAATCAGAGTTAAAAAAATTCCCATAATTATGCAAGTTTTGAAGATAAATATTAATAATATATTAATCTTTTAATAATATAATAAACTTTTAATATTAATAATATAATAACTTCTTTAATATACTAATATATTAAAGAATTTAAGAAGATATCAACGCAAACATTGAAATGGCCATATCTTTAAAGCGCTGTGTTTTAGAAAGGATTTTTTTATATTGCGTGCACAATATCTCGAGAACTATTGAATATTTTTTCAAAAAATTTTTACTGAAAATGTATTGTGTTATGTTCTACAAATTGAACCACCACACTTTTTGTACATAATTTCTCCAAATAAGTTTTTTTTTTTGGGGGGGGGTAGAAAAGTTGAAATTTTAACTATTTTTAACATTTTATTGTAAATTGGTGTATAAAATAGAAATTCAATTTAAATGTTAATAAGTTGAGGTTCAGTTTCTTAAACAGACTGTTTGGAATATTTAAATAGCCAAAATATTGTGTTTAGATCAATATTTTTTTCGTAATCATGCGCGCAAGGTGACTACTCTTTTTTTCTCTAAAACTTATACCCATATTTATTACTCTCTCAAATAAATACATACCATTATAAAGGTTTGAAAATGTGTGTACTGTAAGAAAAAGAACAGATATTTTTCTAGCAAAACCAGCGGGAGTGACCTCCCCGAAACTTTCTCGCATACGACCAGTAATGTGGGGTGGGTAAACACCCAGTTGGTAGGTAAATATTTTGGGGATATTTACCCAAGGCCTGGTTATTTTGAAAAAAAATTATGAATAGTTATTTACAATGAAACATATAAAATTTATGAATTCCCATAATTCCGCGTAAAAATTACGTATGTTCGCAATTTTTACGCGCGCTGAGGTACCACAACTTTATTTAACGTTTTTCGAGTACGAAATCTTACTCTAGATATCGATCAACATTTCACTTCACCTATGGTTAATCACAGAAGTCCATCTGGAGAATATCAAAATGTCAGTTTCGTTTTGGGGATTTTCATTATTTCGGAAGCGCGTGTTAGCGGCTCGCTACAATTTCCTCCAAGGTCAAACGCCAACCATACTCACTTGAGTAAAATAAACGAAACGCTCGCCAACACACAGTCGTAATGTGCATTTTGAACTAAATATGCAATTTGAACACCTGTTTTTTAACCGATTGAGATGAAAATTGGGCACAGATCTATAATTAATGTTAACATCCGCGATATCAAGTTTTATTTATCTAAGTCAAGAGGTTTATGAGATTGACAAGTATGCGATTATACAGAAACGACAGACAGTCAACCTGTTGACGGATTTGGCCCAAAATTTTATACGGACCTACATTCATGACGATAAAACTGTGTGCCAAATTTTATCCATCTAGCTATTCAAGTTTTTGAGTTATAGTGTTCACATGACTTCGGACATACATACAGACAGGCTTCCCATGGACGGATTTTGTTCAAAATTTGATAGAAACCTACAAATTATGTTTAAAGACCACATACTAAATTTCATCTCTGTAGCTCTAATAGTTTTCGAGTTATCGTGTTCACAGAAAGACATAATTCCCAAATTGTGTTTTTCGGACTCAGGGAGGTCTAAAACGTGGAGATTCGCCAAAATCTCGAGTTCGAATTTTTTGACGATTACAATTCTTTCTCTTTGTATACTTCGTATACGAGAGAGTAAAAAAGTGAGTTTGTGAATTGCATCGTTTCAGATATGTAATGAATAAAATTCGACAGTTTCCCCCCATTTTTTGAGGTTTAAGAGTCGTATGTCCCCTTAAATCGTTTGACACAGAAAAATTGTTCTAACCAATTCAGGTTTCTGAAATCGTTTTAAGTTAGTGTGAACTTCAGTATGTTCAGAAAATATCAGATGTTGCAATAGTTATTTTTAAATGTTAAAGAATTATCGAATTTTATGTAACATTTGAATATTAAAATATAAAGAGATTTCGATTAATATACAAAGTGTGTAAGGGCAATTGCCATACAACGGCTCATGTCTGAAGTGTATCGATAAAATAAATCACACTTCTTGATTTTAAGAACAACCTTATGAAAGTCGTTGATATAAATCACACTTCTTGATTTTAAGAACAGCCTTATGAAAGTCGTTGATATAAATCACACTTCTTGATTTTAAGAACAGCCTTATGAAAGTTGATGGTATAAAAATTATCAAAGAAATAGACGATGAACTTGCCAACATTCTTGTGGAAATACTATGTTTGTTTCGTTATAAGATGATAGCTATTTCTGAAATTGACGAATTTTGACTAAAAAGCAAAGCTTGACACTTTTATCTTCACTACATTTGTACAGGTGTCACGTTTATTAATTGCTTGCCAGATATTCGTTTCTAATTCTCATTTATTATTTTATGAGAATTCTTACTATATTAATTTAAATTATTTTGTTATATAGTTGAAGCATTTCGTTTTTTGTATGCTTTGATGTGCAATCTTTTTAATTTAGTTTACTCAATTATATTTAGTTTACTTACTTAGATTTTTTTACTTACAATTATATTTAGTTTTGCAGATAAACGAAGAAAAATATTTCTGTAATTCTTAATAATAAATACGCAGACGATATTACTAATTACTTACTTCATAAATAATTTTCCTCTATCGTCTGCTTATTTGTTCAAAATTAATTGAAAGTAATGATTTCTTTTCTTTGAAAAGGATTTTTAATGCGAACTATTTAAAGTTATTATTTATTATTTTGATTCCCTTTTTGTTATCTCTTTTTACAGCAAACAGCTCTGAAAAATTTCATTTGATTGTTTATTTGTTTCAAACTGAAAATAACTATTTCTTACCGAGAAATGTTTTTTGGGAGAGATAATTTTTTTTTAGTCAAAGGTTTTTTACTAGTTATTCTAGACGCCTTTTCTTGTAAATTAAACAATCAAAGAATATCTTTAATTTCTGAAATAAATTTTTATTCTTTAATTGATTTCTCGGGAAAACTTTAAAAATATACTGGTATCATTTTATTCAAACATCGAGATGAGCAACAATAACAAACAAAATAAAAGCTATTAATTACTAAGTGTTTCGTGCAAGAAAAGGAAACAAAATTAAAAATAAAACTAAAATGATAATTAATACTCTAAAATTTTAAAACTTAATTTATAACTGCAGATTATGTATGCATTTACAACACCCGAGCGGCATCAACCATGAATTATATATATATAGTTAAATATTTTCCAAACAATCAAAACATTTTCAATATAAACACTTATTAAACTAATAATTAAAATTAAAAATAAAATAATTTTACCTTTCAATAATCATACAATGAAATACAAAAAGATAGATTATAAACTAATGTATTAATACTAGTTAGATTATTATTACTATGAAAAAGGCAACCCAGAATTGGAATTCCAACAATCAAATGCCAATCGATCTTGGGAATCGATTATGTCGCATTATTCCGAATTTAAGGCGCCAACCCTTTGCGAAAGCCAATTGTTGGAGAAAAAAACAAAAAGTATGGGAGTAAATCTCCAAAATATTTCAAGATAATAAACGATAAAATATAACTAAATGCATACCAATTCATATTCTCAGCTATTGTAATGACAAGAGCTTTATACAAAATACAGTTCCGCATTTAAAGTGAAAATATTATTTCTAAGTTAGGTTGTTTTAAATACTATACTAAACATCATTAATAAATTAAACTATAAATTTAAATTAAACTCATTATAATAATACATATTAATATGGAAATATACTTAAAAATAAAATGATGCAATATATATATATCAGTGTGTGTGTGTGTTAACAAAAAAACGTCATAAAAGAAAAACCAAAACAACAAAAAGGAACAAAACGCCAACGTCCGGGATGCGTCATCAACAAGGGAAATCCCGAACGGGCGTATATATAAATAAATTCGGTGTTTTCTAAACACAAACTCTAGCAATAATGCTAAAAAGAGTTTGTTTCCCCGGAACACCGAACAAAAACCAATTGAAAGAAATAAAAATAAAAAGCCCAGGTCCATTTGAAATAAAACATATGAAACCCAACTTCATAACCAACAAAGCGAAACAAAAATGAAGAAAAAGGTGTCAAAACTTACCCAATAATCTACAAAAGGAGAGACAAAGGAATCGGATGCAGAAGCACGCGGCACGAACAACGTTCAAAAGTACTGACGTGAACACGGTTGTGAGTAATAAATATGCCAAAACGCGAGATTTAATATACTTCCAGAGCGGGAAATAAAACGAAACTGGAGTTTAAGAAAAGCGATTTTGGAATACATTATTATAGTACTAAGATTTTAAAATATATAATATTAGAAATATTAGAATTTAAAGTAAAATTAAGTAAGATTATATATATATAATTGAAAATGAAATCATTTGTTGTTTGCAGGTTTAAAATCGCGGGAAAATCTCGCTCACTCTCTCTTTAGAGACAGAACTCAAGAACAATGCGAAATAAATAAGGGGAGAGAGTTTCCCCTTTCAGTGGAGATCATTGAGTCGGTGTTTACAGAGCGACATCCTTGCTCCAAAAGGGGAAGATTACCACTGGTATGCGAGAGGATCAATTCCCGGGGAATGCATTTCCTCACAGTCTCGGAGGAAAATCCCGAGTGACGTAGAACATTGCATTAGATTGAGATTGTTCGTTATTTACTGAAGATGATGTTCTCGGAAATGGATGAAGATGTTTCTGGGAAATGACGTTTCGCCCAGGGAAAAGAAGGCTGTGCCAATGACATGCTGTTCTGCTAATGTTTCAAATATTGATTATCATAAGGCGGTTTGTGACCCGAGTAAAGTTGCGATAAAAATGTAGATTGTATAAAAAATGCATCTAGTAAAATATTTATGTCAGTGAATTAATAATTAAAAGAAGCGTAAATGATTGTTAATTATATATTTAATCCCTAATATTCATTTTTCGTCTGCTGATTTGTTCAACATTCATCAAGAATAAAGATTGTCTAAATTTCTTAGTTTGTTAATTCTGAGGAACTAAGTAACAAAAGATTGTTCATTATATATTTTAATAACAATACCCTTTTTATCATACCCTTAACTACAGACGACTTGCTGCGTCAAATACTTGTTAATTACATATTTCTTGCATAATATTCATTTATCGTCTGCTGATTTGTTCGAAATGATTTAAGAATAAAGATTGTTTAAATTTCTTAGGTATTTAATTTTGAAGAACAAAGGAGCAAAAGATTGTTCATTATGTATTTTAAGCAAAATGCCATTTTATCGTCTGCTTAACTGTTTGAAATTAATCGAAAACAACGATTTCTTTTTAAAAAAATAAAATATTTTTATGCCTAATTTTATTTATTATTCTTGTTCTTTTATTTCCTCAAATTTCAATAAACATTTCAATTACAGTTAAACTGGATGTTTATAAGTCAGAAATTGAAATTAATAACCTCTTAGAAATGTTTTTGAAGAAAAATCATTGAAAGTTTTTATTAAAAGGTTTTAAATTTTTAGTCCTGTACCTTTTATTTGTGTCTTTAACAAACAAAAAATACAGTATTTTCTGCAAAAAAAAGAAAAAAAATGCAAACTTTCTTTGGTTGTTGGCACACAAAGATTACCCAAAATATATTTATCTCGTTTTGTTTAGCCATCGAGATAAACGAGAATAAATACATAATGAAAATTATTATTTAAGGTTTGCTAAATAACAAGTTCTATAAAAGGAGAAGATGAATTAAACTAAATAATGATAGCTAATATCCAATTTGCAAATTAATAATTGAAAAAAAAGTTAAAAACTACAAGTGATGCTAGAAAATGCAACAACGACGATTTGTTAAAGTTTAAAAAAGCGGCAGATTAAAATGAGATCATTTGTTCCACGTGTGGCACCATTTCGTTGATTCACCATCACAAACGATAATAAGGTCAAAATTAAAAATATTTTTACCAATAATAAAAAAAGTAGTCGAATTATTAATTTAACTAAGCATAAAAAGCATCTATCATTAAGTTGACATAATTTACATCAATCTCTAAAACTTAATCACGAATGAACAGTCTGTGGAGAAATGAAAGAAGCAATCGATATCGGGATATAAACTGAAGATGAATGAGGACAAGTTTAAAAGAACAAAAGGGCAAGTCAAAATAAAATCATTTGTTTCGCGCCATGCAAAAGCGAGGGAAAATGCTTTTCTCCAACAAGGGGTAGTGATGCCAAAACAATGCGAAGCAAATAAGGCGGAGAGGGAAAAGTTTACCTTTCAGTAGACATCAGTGGGCGTTTGAGAATGTGTTTACAGGGCAGTTTCATGCACGGAAACTGCTCGTATGCTAGAGGATCAATTCCCGAGGAATGCATCTCTCCACTCTCTGAGATAAAACCAGCGACGCCGCTAACATAGCATTAGATCGAGATTGTTCGTTATTTGCCAAAGATGATGCTCTCGAAAATGGATGAGGATTTTGCTGAAAGGTGACGTTTCGTGCAGTGAAAAAAATTGCACAAAACACGTTCTGATTTGCCAACTGATATATTTTTTAAAAAAAATCTGATCTCTGTATCGCGAACAAATATCGGAAACTAACTAATCATATTCAACTGTTCTTAAGGGGGGAAAATCTGAAGCGAAATTGTTTACGATATATCCAACGAAAAATATTCCATTATCATCCGCTTATTTATTCGAAATAAATTGAAAATAACTACTTCTTTCTCAAAAGTGTTTGCGATGGCGAATTAATCTATTTTTCAATTATAAATCTAATTTATTTCTTCTTTCAACTTAATTATTGGAAGGAAAAATTGTAAAAGTGCTGTCATCCTTTTCTTTAAATACAATAATAAACAAATTTAGTTGAGTTCTATTGAAGCAACACGAAGGCTGTTTTAGGACGAATCTTCGGTTTTGCAATCGAGTTCCGATGAAGAGATCGACAGCTGATCCGGCACCCCTTCTTTAAATCTCCACGCCACACAGCCATTTATCCTGATGGATTTTACGCACACCTGGGCAACGCACAGGACGGGACTTTGATGAAATTTAGTCTCGAATACAAAACCCTCCTCTTCTGAAGCTCAAACTCTGTAGCAGGTCCGTTATAATCAAAAACAAACATAAATCCAAAACTATTATATAAGTGTTTCTTAAAGAGAAAAAGCATGAAAAGTAAATCTGCTACTGTTATTAGCTTGTAATATTTAAAAACATTAAACCTATTAGTTTTATACTTAATACTTGGAACTACCAGAATATTGTTACAAAGCTATAAAGTCGTTTCCCTGAGATGCTAAAATTTGGCGACCATTTTGGCGACTTGGCGGCAAAGAGAATTTTCTAGAAGGACCTCGAACTGTCAACCTATTTCTACTGGTTTCGTGAACTTTCTAGAGATTACGTCACTTCCTACGTAATGAAGTCACTTCCTGTTGAAAAGTATAAAGGCAAGCTCTGAAGCCAAGAAGAAGTTGGAATTTGATCAGCAGGCAAGCTGGTGAGTTAACAAGAAACCTTTGAGCGCTGTATTGAGATTTATTGGTAGTCTCTGTTGTGAATTTTTACTAGTGCTGTGTTAATACTTATGCTACCTTTCTTTGCTTGGAATATTTGGAAAATAAAGAGCTTTATTTTTTAATCCTGCTTATTGGACTGCATTCGCGTACACCCACAAGACAATTTCGTTACAATATATTTCACTACTACAAATTTATTCATTCAGCTATCTGGATGTTGGTCCGAACTTGTTCGTAGATTACAAAACTTTGCTTGGAATCTTGATTTCCTTATTCGTCACCTTCAGTTTCAGCCTCTTACGCAATCCATCTCTATTCCGGCATAACGAGAACTAAAAAGAATCGAAATGAAAGTTTCCTAAAGTATTCACTTTTTCATTAGCCACTTTCTTCAATCCCAAAGTCCAAATCCCTGTTAAACTATTCCACCACAGACACAATCGCCTGCAACTGGGTTTCAAGTAGACAAAACGTTAACCAAGAAGGAACAAAAAGTAAAAGGCGGGCCGACTTCATTATTTCCAGCTATTTCTTAATGCACAGCTGGGAGCCAGTCTAGCATCACCCCATCAACGCTTTGAGCAACACTATTCCTTCCATTAGGGCTAATTTTCCCGCTCTCTCTTCCCAGGCGCGCATTCGTCTTTGTTAGCCGTTCGCACATCTGCCTTTAAACCCGGCATCAAATGCGTCATTGCGGGCTAGTTACAGGAGTCTCGGCGGATCTTCCAAAGGAGCTCCCTGGGATGTGCTCGTTACGTCTGAGGAATGACAGCCGAGTACGCAGATCCAGTTGCTCGGAGGACCCTTTTTTATTGTTATTCGTCCCTCTTTGAAATAAGAAAAGTGTCTCGGAGATTAAAGTTTCAGTTGGGAAATAGGCGTCGTTAGGCGGGAAATTGCTTTTCTGGGAATGGTGCAGATAAACTCTCGGGAATGGGGATATTGTAATTAAGACAATTGGCTTGGGTTTAAAAATGGTTTGGCGAGGGTGCTGAAGCTGCCGATTTAGTGCATAGGGTTGTGTTTTTATGAGGTCTCTTCAAAAGCATGCTAAAGTGAAGGTCTCGGGTACTGTAAATTAATAGATCTCAATGGGGATTTCTAGTTGAGTGCATTTTTTCTAAGAACTATAATATGTTTAACACTGGAACGAGAAATTGACAATCCGATCGGTTGCATTAGATTAAATAGATGTATAATGAGCATCATAAGTGATCGATGACCTTGAAGCTGGAAAATGTCAAAGCGAAAGTGCTTGAGCATCAGAGAAAAAAATTTAATTCTTCATGAGGTGGATAAAGGCGTGAAAAAAAAGGATATTGCTTTAAAATTTGGTATTCCTCCTCCAAACAGCTTATCAACCATAATAAAAAAATTGCGATAAGATACAAAATTATGATTCATCGAATTCTTGTTCAAAACGTTTAAAAGCATGTGTCTGTGAAGATGTGGATGAGGCAGTTTCGAAGTGGACAGTGTGAAAAATAAAAACAATGCAGCAATGAATTGCGATGAAGACGAAGATGATGAAGATGGAAATAATCATGATGCAGAAATTAACAAACCTTCGTATGATGAAATGTTAAAATTCATTAATTTTAACATAAAATTATTTTTTTAATTGAAAATACAGTGTATTCCCAATGTTTTGTTTTATTCTTGTTTTCCTTGCAGATTTCTTTTTGATGGGTAAAATATATAAAAGAATAGATATTAATTTACAAAATAAAGGTGTGATTAATTACTTTTCTAATGATATTTAGTGTTTATGAATTTAAAATCTGTTTTGTGTAGTTTAAAGTATTTTAAAAGGTCAATCTCTATTTAACGAATTTTCCATATAACGAACTTTTTTCGGGATTTAGCGACTTCGTTAAATAGAGGTCCGACTGTATAAGAAAAATTAAAAATAAAGCAATGAAGTTTGAATCTGAGCGAATGGCTTTTAAAATTATTATTATAAAATTCTATGGATTATTTTAAATAAACCTGATAATTAAAATTAAAAGAAGCACCAACTTCTTCCGTGTCAGCATTCTCTCTTCGACCGAGAATACAAATCCAAGTTAACACTTTCAGCCAAATTATTCGGAAAATCCACACCTTCAGAAGATGATGCAGAATAATTGGCGAATGTCATCAAACTGGTATGGATGGTTTAGTCAAACTAATATCGATTTGAATAATTTACAGACAACCCTACATTCTAATTAGACTGGCCAATTAAAGCTTCATCCGGATCGCGTCTTTGATAGCTGCCCAATTTTCCCCGTAAATAGGAGCGACCTCGAACCTCCGCGTCTCCTACATGTAACAATCTGCTGCTGCTCTGAGAGTTCCTTCTCTCCTAAAATACCTGGCCAAAGATTTCAGTGCCCGGGGAGCGAAGAAGCTAATATTTCTCAAGCAAACAATACGCGCATATCTATATAATATATACAGCGTATATCAGAAAACGGTTACAAATTTCAGGACATATAGAGTACACCTGGACGATGGGAAATCACATGCAATGCATGGTCGTAAACGCTCTTCTGGCGCGGTAGACACAAAACACAA
>BGPR01007141.1:35405-47805 GCA_013235015.1 Araneus ventricosus | reverse complement strand
CTTCTGGCGCGGTAGACACAAAACACAAGAAAGACAGGAGCCATGCATTGCCATGTGATTTCCCATCGTCCAAGTGTACTCTATATGTCCTGAAATTTGTAACCGCTGTTCTGATACACCCTGTATATTCTCCATGTGACAATTAATAATTAGAGATCGTCATATGAGTGCTTCATAAATAGCACCTAAGTTGCTTAAAAGTTAACACCAATCAATTCCCTCTAAGTCTGTGTGATCGTCACTTGTGACCATTTGAATGGCAAGCACCACATCGATAAACTGGATTAAAATGCGGGGAAAATTCTTTCAAATTGGTTATAATTTTTGATCATTTAATAATTTTATTTAAGTTCCGACAACAAACTTTTTCATAACCGAGAGTCGGTTTGAGTGCATGCGCTTTTTTAGACACGCACTATGGTCAAAAAATTATCCAATTTAAATTCGCCCCAAACAGCAACGCTGTATATACGAATTCGATGAGTAATGAGCTCGCTTGAAGTACCGAAGTGAAATGACAGCGACCGGTATGACTGACGTGGCAATAGACCGAATGTGGAGCAATCGAAAGCCTCTGATATTGGACAATTCGACCCGAGCTTTGTCCGACGAGGCGCGTTTCACGACCGATGAGACGCGTCGGCGTGCATTCAATTTCCGTTCCACTGAACCGGTCCGCTCTATTAATGGAAGCACCGTCGCCACTCGTGAAAAGCGATGAGCTGTTCCAAAACTGGCTTGGGCAGTGTGCCTCGGGAATGCCAGAAATATCTGAATCGTGTATTCATATGAGCAAAATGTGGGTGTGTAATATAGACTTGTTTGAGGGATATTAATAGTACTGCAACTTCAAAATTAGTTTTATACCAAATGGTCTCGTCCTATCTAATGAGGATGAAGATCGTCTTTATATTAGTGGTGGGCGTTTCGGTTGTTTTCAAAAACCGAAATAAATTATTCTTTGATCCAAGTAAAAACACCTGTCGACTTCCTTATACAAGAACATTGAGTACTGCAATACCTTGGACGATATAAATATATATTTGAACGAGATATTTTATATATTTTTAATTTTATCTACCGCTATTTTTCTTTTATGTTATTATATTTATTTATTATTGTATATTTATTTTTGTATACGTCTATTATTTTCAAAGACATTTATTTACTTATTCTGTTATATTTATAGTTATTTAACTCACCCTATTTTTCATTTCTTTATTGTTATAACATTGCTGCTATTTATGTGTAATATTATTTTATTGTTATTATACATTTAATGTAATCATTTATTACAATGTAAAACTATGTTAAAGGTCTCATAGGTCATGTAAATTATGTTTAAAAAATAAGCAACTAGATGGATAAGGAAAAATCTTCGGGCCAAAGCAAGTCGGCGTAAAATTGGTGCTTTTGGAGCGCTTAGTGCTCCCCTTCCACACATGTCCATCCTTAACTGGTGAGAAATATTCTTGTGATTTTCAGGTACGGGGAAATGATGTGGCTTCAAAGTACCTTGGACGAGATAAATATAACAAAACTAAACGCATATTATAATGTTCTTATTTACTAGTACGGAAGAACAATGAAAGTTACGAAGAAGAAAACTTTTAAACAACTAATAAATATATCAAGCCTGTTTACGTCATACTAGCTACAATTCAACTCCATTTTGTTTTAACTTAATTTGGATTTACTGTTCCGTCGTTTGATGTAAATATACGGTTTCACAATTTCTGTAAATATCCGCAATTAAAGTTTTTTTCTCATATAAAGACCATAGTATTTATTGAACCTTTTAACAAAGTGCCATCCGAGACGGGATATAGCAACTGAATTTTTAGCAACTGAAGCTGCAATTTGCCGTGAAAGCCACATTAATAAAATATTACAGGACTACCTCTAGTTCAACAATTCAAATGTTATTTTATAGGGAGATATAGGGAAAACAAAATTTATTTTTCGCTCCGTCTTTTCCTCTTGTAATTCCATAAGGGTTGGAACTATGAGGATGGAAGAGAATGCAACTGATGAGAACTTTCCAACGAGATGTCGCAAGCTCAGAGTTCAATTACTTTTTAAACCTTCAATAGGGATTTGCATTTATCCTCAAATAATAAACTATTTGGAAAGTATTTGAAATGATAGATGTGAGAAAGTTCATAAGATTTTAATGAAATTCCGCAAATAGCGTTTTTTAGACCGTTAAAAGAGTTGCTGCAAAAGGAAAAATCATGCATGTCGAACAACGGCAATCGCGAATTGATCGAATAGATTAATGTCTCACTTTGAAACTGCGCTTTTTGGGAATGAACATAGCAATTTGGAACCAGTATCAGATGACAAGAATGAAAATTCGCTCGAAATGAAAAAGGAGACTATTCTCAGTAACATGAGAACTGATCTTCAAATCATACAGAGCCTCGGGAATCTAAACCCCAGGAATCCAAAATTTCGGATACTCCGAGAATCGTTTATTTTTAATCTTCTGAAAAAGTTTTATTAGAAAATGGAAGAAAATAACAATTAGGAATCAGAAGCAAAGCTAATGTTTATTCCTACTTTAACCACTTAACTTAATAATTTTCTTTGCTATCTAATAAGATGCTCCCTTCTGTTTTGGAAAGCGGTTGTCGTTTTCATTCATCTCAGAAGGCATATAATACTTGAGATGTTTATGGATTCTAGGTAATTTTTGTGTAAAATTCTAAAGATAATTAATGATAAATTTTAGTTTTAAGACCAAAAATGCGATAATTCGATGCACGAGTATTCTCGGGCTGGTAAGTTAAGCGGTTAAAAGAAACATTTGAATTGGTATTTAAGAATGAAGACGGCATCTTTATTAATAGAAACAAAATCTGTTATCTTTTTTTGACGTAAGGAATCGCTTTCCTTACTCTTTTACAGAGCATGATATATCAAGAGTATTTTACCGAATTTTCCGGATAATCAGAATTTTCGGGAATCCGAACAGAGGTCAGCCCCAATTAATTCGGATTCCCGAGGTTCTACTGTAAATAAAAAGATTTCCACTTCTACTTTTTAAAGAATTCAGTTCTTTCTCCGCAATAGAACGTGCAGCGCTAAAAAACCAGTTTTACAGATCTTTGTGGAATCACGACTGCTGGTGAGCAAAAATTAAGGACCGTTTCGTAAAATGCGAAATATTTGCAATTTATATGAAAACTATTGTTCGAAATCAGTTGTGGAGAATCGAGTAACATACACATTTTACAGCGAAGATTTGGTCACGAGGGCAATTAGGGGGGCGACTGGAAAGTGATGAAGACGGAAAGGGATTTCGACTCATCCCGTTTCACAGAAAGCTGATAAAGAGATGAAGCTTTCATCAACGGTTATGTTTGATGTGCATAATATTTGCATTCATTTTCGTAAACATAGCATAAATATTTGGGGAGATTTAAATGTTTCTTTAAAAAAATTCCAAACTTGTACGCGTGCTTTTTGCTTATAACACGCAGAATTTCCATTCAAATTTTACGAGACTTGCAGAACACTTGGCAATATGTTTCAAAAGTATTGTGTTAAAATTTGAAGTAAATACGTTGAATATTAAAGGAATATGAGTATTTGTACTAAATATTTTTTACTGCGCATGTGCGAGACTTAGCGCAATTTTTCTTTTATAACTTCAAACCCAGGCATATAGAGCAACTTATGAAAAAATTCCAGTTGGATGCCACTAAAAATCAGAAAGATATCGACATTTCAGAGAGGTAAATTTAAATCTCTCTTTGAGAGAAGCTAAGTGATGAGGGTTTTTCCACAAATTGATACTTTTGAAACTTGAAACTTCGAAAAGTATTGATGAATTTTAGAAAAGTGGAATATCCTGAGAATGGAGAAGATGGATCTATAGCATGGAGTCAATTCAGGTTCACGTAATACTGGTCAAGTTCTCTACACAAATTCAATGCATGCAAATAATTTTGAAATTCATTGCTCACCTTGAAGAAGAGTAAAAGGATTGGATGTCACGTGACAACGTGCTCCAATCTAAATCACCTAACTAAGACAACATATAATACATTAGACGTCATATGAAGTTACGTTTGTCATGTGACAGTAACATATCTTGAATTTATACAATTCATAATTAGTTATTAAAAATAACCCTCTAAGTTTTAAAATTTAAAAAAATAACGCTATTCAGTAATAACTGTTAATCACTGAAAAAAAATATCAATCCGATATTTTCTCTAAAAATTAATTATAAGAAAGAATTAAATGTTTTTCTTAAATAAAAACATTAAGTATTATAAAGTTTTTTAAAAATAATTTTAAAAACAATTATTAATCTTGAAGGAACAAATGAATTATTGTTAAAAAACATTGCCATTTCCTACAAAATGAACTTTATTTTCTTAACAGACCTGATTTTAATCTTAGTTTGTTCAATAATAAATGCGATATACCTTTTAATTGCCATTTTTATTTACAACTAGCTGTTATGCCGGCGTTTCTGGGGATTAAAATAATTTCATGTCTAATATTATTAATGAAAAGATTATTTTTGTATAGAAAATTATAATACATAAAAATTCCTTTAGCGTCTGAAACGTTTTTACTTCAAATTTCGTTCAAACATAGTGAAGTATAAGAAGGATTTCGACGAATGTTTGGGGCAAGTAATTAAATAGTTAAATTTTCATTAATAAAAAACGTTAAAATAAACCATATCAATAGTTTTTCATGATATAAATTATGACTAGTCTGCTTTTAAACTTTTCTTTAATATTCTTCCAGAATTTTGTTTATATGATCTTAGCAACATCTCTTCATACGTATTCTTGTTTTTCACAATAAAAAAATACATTGCTACCAATTTTGAATTTTAAACACAATTGAATTTTTTTAATTATTCAAATGAGAGCAACAATTCGAACGCAAATGAAATTTGTATCACTGAAAATCTATTTTTTAAACTTTAATATGGTATAAAAATAGTTATTGTAATATAACACTTTCGAAATATATCACAGCTTGCTTAATTTTTAATTAACTAAAGTTTTAATTAACTTTTGGGTCTTTAAAGGTTGACATTTATCTTTCACTTCTTGTATAAAATATTTACAGAAATAAAAAGAAATTAGTTCAAAGTCTCACCGTGGCCTAGCAACGAAGTATCAATAAAAATGTTTTATTTCAAAATCGGTTGCAAGTAATCAATTTATCTAAAACATTTTAAAAATTCATAAAAATTTAAAGGATACATTGCACGGAAATAAAATCAATATCATTGAAAAGGAAACATTTTAAAGTTTAAGATGGTATAAAAATATTTTTTATCGGACAATTTGCTCCGAAGTTATGGCGGAAAAAAGGTTTCGGTTAATTTTTAATTAACTTTTGGTCTTTGAAAAGTTCATAAGTGTCTTTCTTCCCCTTGTCTTAAATAATAAGTGTGCGAAATTTGGTTGAAAACAGTCCATTGGTTTAAGAGGGGATGTGGAACATAACCACATACATACCCACATACATAGCTACAATGACTTTTGTTATGTTAAGATTAATTTTTATTACATTTCTTCTTTTATTTAATTATTAAACGTGAGAGCAGTTTACGTGAAGGTAATCGCGATGTGTCATCGTGTCTTTTATCTTCCTGCTCAATGCGCAACGCATTCCGAAGCACGAACTGATTCCTCTGAATGCCATAGCCATTCAATTTAAACTATTACATTTTATTTCGACTATAAAATAAAAAAGCAAAATTAAATTTTTTGTTACAAATATACTTAGAGAGATTTAAGCTTAAAATTCCAGGAAAGAGAAAGTCAGAAAATTTTATGAAAGAAATATTGCAAAACAGCTTTAAAATCAAATTTCCATAGAATATGAACCGAAATGTCGTTTTATTTTCATTGTTTGGAGACATATTCTTAATCATTTAAGTCATAATTTTGAGGCACATGATGACAAAAATCGCTTGCCCTCGCGGAGATGCAACCAAAAAAATTACACATGCAAACTTCTACAGTTTAAACCACAATAATTTCGTAAAAAGTAAAAGAAAAATAATACATTCCGATCAATATAAATATATATGTATATTTACTTTTCCATTACAAATACATTCTCTATTCAGTGTTACAAAATTGCGTCGTCGTTTGGACTCGAGACTGAATTCATAATGAAATCGATTCTTGAACACATATGTAGGATTCATTTATATTAAATTATGCAGTTTGGATACGGAAATTGAAACCTTTTCCTCTTTGAGTGACATTCAAAATAGCAAATTATTTCTTGAAATATTAATTTAATACATTGCACAGTGTCTCTATAAACTGATCGGACACTTTCGAAGTTCGTCGAAATGGTATAAATATATTAAGAAAACTTGATATTTCACAACAGGAATTTTTTTAATAATATTTTTAATCTATTCTTAACAAAACTACACAAAGAAATTTGAATACAAAATAAAAATTTATTTTGTAGGAAAACAGTAGTCAAATCGTAACCAAAAAGTTATGTCACAAAAGTCATCGGCATTTCAATAAAATCATGACATATCGGTATACATAGTAATATTTTGGTAATTTTAGAACTTAGTGAGATATCTTTTAGCAACTATACCATATCTGAAATGTCTGGGCATGGAGCGGACTAGTTATTTTGTAATCCCAGCATCTGTATGGTTCCTCCTCGGGTCAGCACCTTTTTTAGTTCAATTTTCATTTTAAAGTCTTGCTTTCGAACTCGAATCTCTAGTTCTGTGCAAATGTGTTCAAAAAACCCGGTGATTTGGGTGGTGCCGGACAGTTGTAGAGACACCAGAGGCGAACTTTGTGAGCTGTGTGCTTAGGATCGTTATGTTGATTTAAAAGAAAAAGCTTTTTCCGATACCCAGATTTTAAGCTGATAATTTTGAATTCGCTTTTAAAATATTTAAATAAAGGTAATGATCCATTATGCCATCAATAAACACCAATTACCTAGTCCTGATGCCGACATGCACCCCCACACAAGAACGCCTCCACCGCCTCGCCTCACTTTTCAAACTAAATCTTAGGATTAAGTTCCTCGTTTTTTTTTCTTCTCCTCACTATTATACTCTCATCGCGAACAAAAATGTTTAATTTATTCTTATCTTCAAACAGGACGTTATTCCAAGAAGATAGGGCTTATTTATCATTCATTTCAGGGAGGAAATTCTTATCTTTCTCTCCTTCGCATTCTCAAAAAATTTTCCTTTGGCTGAACGCCCACGCACACTTGCTCATCTGAGCACTCGTCGTACAGTGAAATTAAAAAGTAGAAAATTTTTCATTAAATTCTGTAGAAATTCTTACAATGGATTCTTCGCAATTTTCCTCAGAATTAATCTGCTGGACGACCAATTCTTGTTTTGGGTCAGATTCGATTTTCCTTATAGCCTTCTGAGCGTTTCACCCTTATTTTTCCGTTTCTTATATTGAGTTTAAAAACAAACAACTCATGTTCATATGAATAATTTCTAAAACTGCAATGGATAAAATATTCTTAAGATTCCAGAGACTTGATTAAACTAAAATAAATCTAATTATTCACTTTAAAAGCAGATTTTTAAGACGTTAAAGCTAGTATATCAAAATAGCAAACGGCTCGGAGGGTTAAAAATGACAGAGACTGTTCACAGAGCAAACAGACGAAAAGGTTAAATTTACTAATTTAACGTACTTTTTTAAGGTATATATTAGGTATTTATAAGATATTATATGCTTTTATTAAGGCTTTTATAAGGTATTATATGCTTTCATTCATGCGAAAAAAGGAACGCAAAAGTTGAAAATAGTTTTTCTGATTACAATAAAAAGCATGGTTCGAATAAAAGCGTGGGCGTCTTATATAGCACCTTTTATTTTGTGTATATTTTCTTGAACAAATGGAATATTCTTAGAAGGTAAAGGCGCCCACGCTTTAATTCGAACCATGCTTTTTATTGTAATCAGAAAAATTAATTTCAACTTTTGCGTTCATTTTTTCATGAATACTCGCTATGAGCAACAGTTCCCGAGAAATTTTAAATTATATTAATCATATATTTCAAATTAATTTCCGTTTTTTTAATTAATTTCCGTTTTTTTTAATTAATTTCCGTTTTTTTTAATTAATTTCCGTTTTTTTAATCGGAAGTAGTAAATTACATCAGTAGTATATCATGCGCGTGATATAGTTTGGACGCCACGATGCATCCGATTATTTATTGCAATCGTGATGACATAATTTGATACTATTTTTTGGCAACGTTTGACAAGCAGAGAAGTGCTTTGTTTTGATTAGAATTTCGAAAAAGAATTCCTTTGAAATTTTAATTTACGTTTGACAAGCTCAGAATTTCATGGTTATTGAATTATAATAAAATTGTTAAACAACGAAAAATACTTCACACGGAATGTTGTTTACCAAGGGGTTTTTTGAATAAAGAAACATGTAAATAAAAAAAAGTATTTCTTGTCATAAAACATCTATTTATTTTATTTGTTTTCAATCAATGTTAAACATTTCTCTCGCATATATATCTATTTAAACACGTCAAATTTGAAGGGAAATCTCTCAAATGAAGAGGTAATTTGCATGACGAATGATTTTTTAGTCTACCAATAATAAAAGAGAATGTGTGTCTGTGTGTGTTGGCGCTCTACAGGGATACCGTTGGGCTTAGAGCTACAAAATTTGGCTGAAATATACTTTGGAGGGTGGGAATGTGCATCTTGGAGCGCTTTTTTGAAATTTTAATTAATTAAAAATTAAGTGAAATTTTGGCGTTTTTCCTTAATACCTGCCGAAAATATTCCAGCACAAAAATCATTTTTACGTCATCTGAAAGTGCAAAAAAATTAAAAATTACCTTTTCAATGATAACAATGATTAAGTTGCCGCGCAATGTTTTCTTTAATTTTAATAAATTTTTAAAATTATTTTTTGGCATAATTTACAACAAATACTTTTCATCGTTGCAACGCAATTTAAACAAATATTTAATTCCGTGTTTCTCTTTCATTGTTGAAAGATGAGGTACACTTTGCTTATCCTAATACACTTTGCATTCACATTTTATTTCATGAAAAGTTTTGTGGAATCTATAAACCAAGCTCTCTGAGATATTACGTATATTAAAAATATATCCAGTAATCTGAATGATTATGGTTGCTAAGTTTTCATTCTTTTTTCGGCATGTTTTAATCCAGCTAACATGTCGCTATCTATAAAATGTGTTGCGTCATATTAAAGTTGAAATCAAATGCAGATTTTGCAAGAGGAATAAGAAAGTAAAGATGGAGCCGACAACGTGCAATTAGATGTTACATGACATGGTCAGTTATCTAACTCCATTAAGGACATTTATATAGACAATGAACAGAAAAGGTGCAAGCCACTAAAAAAAATGGATTAATTATCTACGACATTCTGAAGTTAAAAATTACGCTGTTAAGGGAACCATGAATATAAAATGATTCAATGGAAATCATATTCCAAATCGGAATCATATTCGAAGGCGGCTAGTAAATAATAAAACAGAAACAAATTAACATGCGTTTTATGGATACAATGTCACTAGTTCTTTATAGAAATAACTTTTAACGCTGTTACCTGATATATCTGGTTATGTTCAAGCTTAACAAAAAAAAAGTAAATTATGATTTCTTTAGGTTAACACTGCATATTGATGTAAACGAGAGTTCCATAAAAGAATTTAAGTCAGAAAAAGTAATTATAAAAAATAAACTGAAAAGTAACTAAAATCGAGTGCAAATTTTCAGTGTCATCATGAAATAATTGAGTGTACGGTTTCGCGAATAGAGTCACTGCTGTATAGCAAAACACATGGAAGAAAATTATTCTAAAGTCCAAATCAAACTACATCAAATGTAATAACACGTTACAAATTTAAATGCTTTAAAACATACAAAAATATCTTGCTTGAAAGAACCAAAAACTATTCAGTTTCCTGAGCCATTTACTAAATTATTTCTATAAAAATGTTTCTGGAATAAATAATTTGTAGAACATTTGTATTGAGTATTCGTTTCGTTTATACTCAGAATTCGTAGATTTGCAGGAAACAAAAAGAATGATTCTCCCTCAAAACAAAAAATTAGTTAAACTGTTACATACTTGCTACAATTCAGTTCAGACGGAATAAATATTAGATCTTCTTAGGCATTTCAGAAGTGCTATTAAACAGAATTTTCGGAAAAGAATTCTCAAAATCTAAAAATCAGGCAGCCATTACTTCCTTTCAAATGACTGCTAAGCCTAACACAATTAGCCTCCAAAAAGTATTCTTTCAAACTACTTTCAGAAAACTGTTTTAATCAGAAGTGAAGAGATCCAACCATAAAAAAAAAGAAAAGAACAAAAAATTTCAGAGTAATAGAAGATTTGCTATTACCGCTTGACCTGATTTTCTACCCGCAAATGATCCGTATAATCGCTAGTAACCGGAAGTTCGGAAACAGTACTCCTCCAAAAACATTTTTGCTGCTCCGCCATTCTCCGTTTCAACATTTTTCGAACGTTCAGATTATTTTTCCCGCCGTGTGTTTGCTGATAAGAAGAGAGAGCCAAGTTATCGTCTGCAGCTAATAGAAAAGAGAAGGTAAATGCTACGCCGAAAAGAATAAATGGATGTAGAAGTACACCAGTGAAGCAGATGCAATTCCAGGCAATTTTGGGCAAAACAAATTATTATCGTGAAAAAAAATTCAATTCGTTCGTTTGAAATCGATTTAGAAAACATATTTTTGTCCATTTAACTTGTAGAGTTTGTTTGTGGCCAGATTGGCACGTTTCCCTATTTATGAAGTCATGTGTAAATTTTGGCGGAGACTTTTGGATTGCTGAAGTTTATTTATTTTCCTTGCTGTGGAAAATTAAATTTTGCTGCTGATGAAATGAAGTTTGCTTGCAGCAACTATATGTCATTTTATTTAATGTTTTTAATCTGAAATTAGTTTCATAAACTAGCGACATCCGATCAATTTCAAATGCAACTGTTTGAACATTTTTGTGCAGTTTTGATTTTGACGTAACTTTAGCCTGATGGGTTACAACCTTGGTCAGGTAAACTACATCTTGGGGAAAAAAGATTATTAATTACCTTCTTAACATGCTCTTATTATCATGTGTAGAAATGATTTTATTTTGAAAATGATATCGTTGATGCTGCTTAAGAAATGTTTACATAGAATTAAATACAGAAGTGAAGAAAATGTTGCACAATTTCAACTACAAATTTTTTTTTTATCTAGCATCTTACAAATATGATTGCAGACAACTTCTGTCTTTGAAAGCTACAAGCGAAAAGAGAAAGATCACTGCATTCGATTTTTGGTCCTTAGAAGCGCGAGAAAGATTTCTGAATATCTGAAATGCGAAGAAATTGATTAAAACTTTTATCCGGAGTACTGGATGAATTTGTCTGCAACAGAAAGGATTAAAATCACTTCTTGCTTCATTATAAAATGAGCTATTTGAACTTCGGCTACAGCTCAAAAAAGCTGGGATGCGATTAGAGTTGATCTAAATGACTTTTCTCAAGCTAATTAAGTGTTACAAAAGAAGTTGAATAAAGTATGAATGTGAATTAAAATAAGTATAAGACGATACTTATAGAGACAAATCTAAAGTAATCTAAAAACTGACTACTGTATAAGATTAGTGAAATGTTAAAAATTTTCAATTGAGATATCAGCACCAATATTATAAATTTAACCAGTGGGAGTGGCCTCCCCTAAACTTTCTCGTATACTTTTCAAATATTTGTCATTTCCCTTCTCCCTGCTTTGATAAAAAGTTCGAACCAACTGTAACCCAGAATGCAATGACTATCAGAAGGTTTTTCATTGTTGATTATGGTGACAGTAAAATATTGAGGTGAAGAATCATATTCAAAAAGATACGTATGTATTAAAACTTCGCAATATTTATTTTTTTTTATCAAACTCTAGCAATGCGAGTTCCGCGTGCGGAGAAGAAAATAGAATAGCTTGCGCATGCGCAGAGATTGCTTTCAACACGCAAGTAAAACGAGACGCCCTAAATGTTTGCTTCTTTACAAAATCTCGCCGCCAGAATTGGTTTTTGGCAAACTGCCAAGTTTCGGAGTATCCCTCCTTTGCACAGGCATTTACGCATGCGCATGGGGTAGAACAAGTATGCTATTATACAGACCGACATACAGTAAGCTCGTTGACGGATTTGGCCCGAAATTTTATACGGACCTACATTCATGACGGTAAAACTGTGTACCAAATTTTATCCATCTGGCTTTTCAAGTTTTTGAGTTATAGCGTTCGCATGACCTCGAACATACAGACAGACAGACTTTCCGTTGACGGATTTTGTCCAAAATTTGATAGAAACCTACAAATTATGTTTAAAGACC
>BGPR01007141.1:6615-35395 GCA_013235015.1 Araneus ventricosus | reverse complement strand
GAAACCTACAAATTATGTTTAAAGACCACATACCAAATTTCATCCCCGTAGCTCTAATAGTTTTCGAGTTATCGTATTCAGAGACAGACAGACATAATTCCAAAATTGTGTTTTCCGGACTCAGGGAGGTCTAAAACGTGGAGATTCCTCAAAATCTCGAGTTCGAATTTTTTGACGATTACGATACAAAGTATCGTAAAGTAAAAAAGAAGTAACAACACAATGCGTGTGAAACAACGTGTGGTTAGATGTTTTATGACATTGCCACGTTTGTCACGTGATTTTTACGTCATGCGAATTGACTCCTTTGTCATTGTTTTCCTTTTGTTTGCTTCTACCTGTTTCTGATACGTAAGAAAAAGTGAAAAATATAGCCATCGGTTTGTCTATTAGTATTCTATTATTTGTTGTAAATTCAGCAATAAGTAGGTTATTCCTATTTGATACAGCTTTGAGCCACGCTGACCTGATGGTAGTTTTCAGGGCATTTGCTATAAATCTCATGCGTATTTATATTCATATTCTTCTTTATTCACCGAAAGCCTAAAATGTGAAACAGAACGCTAAATGAAAATAAAATGAAACTCCACTTAAAATCGCTATGATAAAATAGTTAAAACCCTCTGCAACTACACTAAGTTCAAACAGACAAATATAAAACTAAATTTGTAAAAGTCGTCTGCAAAAGGTTTTTGTTAAATACCAGATTGCAGTATTGACATAAATTGTTGTTTTACTGGTTATAATTTTCGTAAAAGCAAACGATAAAATTCCGAATAAAAGCAGTGGCATTAGTTCTAAAATGGTTTCAGCTGCGCTGTTGATTGAAATTTGAGAAACCACGACGATTCAACATCAAAGCAGTCTCAAAATGGCGCCGATGCCATGTCTGAGTGTGAGATTGACCGTGACCTAGTCGTCTAGAAAGTGCGGAAAACGACTGTGTTTGTCTTTGATTTATTTATTCTTTTTTAGTTTCAGCCAATAATGAGTCTTATCTTATTTAACTGTGAACCGATTCATTGGGTATACAGCAGTTTTTTAGATTGCTAGCACGAACTTCGAAGTTATCGAATTACAGGATAAATAATCTAACTCGTTATTTTTAAAATTCTTTTTAATTCTATAGTAAGCAGTTTTCGAATGAATATTTATTAAAAAACCTCTTAATTTGGTAAGTTAACTCTGCTCTATATGTGGTGAGTGAATTTTTTTTTGTTTCTCAGCAAAAATTGTTTAAATCTATATAAGTCAGTAATGAATGCAGAAAAAAATTCAAATTTTTAAGTATAAACTTAAATTTTAATAAAAATTAATTAAGTAAATCCTCCATTATTTAATTTAACTTTCACTACTCAAACGTATTTCTTCTTCAGGTCAAAAATATAACAAGTACGTAATTTTATTAATCAATTATTCACAATTAATAAAAAGAAGAAATCTAGTACTGAGACAAATATTAATCACTGCGCAGTGTAGACTCAAATCCATTTGCAAAAACATGAAAAATATTTTATTCATTTATAGAAACAGAAAAACAAATTTAAATTAATGAAAGTAGCCTTAGTTTACTTACATACTTTTACTCTGATTGTGGATGGATTTTAAAAAGTTCGAGTTTAAAATAAAAAAATTCAGAGCCAATTGATTGGTTTTCTTTTCGGAAAAATATGCTTTCATTTTTCTATAGTTAAACCTAAATTGTTCTTCAGCTGAATTTCCCAGGTTTATACCAGGCTCCTTTTTTTCAACACTCAGATTGAGAGAAAGTGCATAGGTACTCGAACGAACTTTTTTTTATAAATCTAGGACAAAGAATTTAAATATAGCATGGTCGTTGTTAATTCTGAATGCCTGTTCACCATAATAAAATTCAAATTTCGACACAAAAGTAATTGCATTAGTCAAGATTGAAGAGTTTTAATCAAAAATAGAGACAGAAAGGCAATTCTACTTTTTTTCTTAGTGTTAATTTTTGGTCTTTTTTTTCCTGAAATTAAATCGATATAAAGTGAAATCCATAAATAGTTTAGACGCTATAGATATCCGAATTGCTGAACATATTTTCTTCAAATTTTGCACACAAATTATATGAAAAATAAGAAAAGTTTTAGTGTAGGTTTCGAGATAATCGATATAAATTAAAGTGAAATTTATAAATAGTGTGTATGCTTTAGTTAGCTGCCAAGTTATTGAATATATTTTCTTCAAATTTTATATACAAATGCTATAAAGAGTAAAGAAAGTTTTAGTGTAGGTTTCGCCGCAATTAATTAAATGGTTTAATTTTTTATTAATAAAAAGACAAAGAAATATTTTCATCCAGAAGAACGCCGGGTATATCAGCTTATATATCATATTTTTAAGAGAATATTTTAAAAACTAAATCCTAATGATGCTGATATGCATATAACAATCGCAGATTTTACATTTTTGATTACAGATATCGAATTGAATTTGTTTTAGAGTACAGATTTTACACACTAAAAACTAAATAATGCCACACAATTTTCTGTAATTTCATAAATTCAATAAATAATAACATAAGTGCAAAGTAAAAAAAAATTAATAAATAATAAACTTAGAAGTTTTCGATGAACTCGTTTAACACAATGAAAAATCTTATTCGCAAGTGCAAAAGCAAGTTATTCCTTTTTATTTCGTGTTCTATTTTCAAAAATGCTAATTAATTGAGCTAAAATTATCAGTTCTTAATAAATTTCCATAATTCAGTTTCTGCTTATCACAAATGCAAAATGCTCCTTCTTGTAATACAAAATAGATTGCCATTGTTGCTTTGATTAAGTTAAAGTAATATTAATTAATAGGTAATGGAAATTTGAGTTAATGACTTATTTTTGATGTGCCAGCGAGAGATTAAAGGAAATAATTAGCTTCTATATTTATTGATATAATTTCAGTAACGAATTTAATTAGTGAATTTTTTTAAAGTTTTACATCAAGTAAGCGAAGTAATTATTGTATTATTCTTTAGTAGGATGGCTTTTCAAACATGATGAATGTTCTCTTGCTTTTAGTTTCTAAAATAAATCAACGAAATGGGAGTGCGATGTGATTCAAATGTATTGAATAAATGCCAAAGAAATAAATAAATTCGTCTAGTACTAGCATCAAGTAGAATATTTCATTCACATTTTCCCTTGCAACAAACGATTTATTTATTCATTTTAAATCTAGAAAATAAAAAAAATCCCTTTTCGTCAAGCTTGAAGGCAAAGGTAGATTCCTTTACGTTAATGTTACAAAGGTAATGAAATATTACATATTGATCAATACAGACATAGCCAAAGACTTTATTGTTTCTACATATTGCAATATTTACTCTGTGATTCTGTTTTCATGACATTTAATTTTTTACTATATCAAGGTTTTATCATTCCATTTTTCATTCCAAAAAGTTATGATAGATTTATCGGTCAGTACATTGATCAATTTTTTTTATATCTCAGCACATAATCATTCAACAGGTAGGAGTCATAAAGAAATAAACATCTCAGCAGTGCAAATATCTCCTAGATAACATTAAGCCAGCCTATCTGAAACAGTAACAAGAAATTGACTCTTGGCACGAATGAAAAAAGACTCTAGATTTAAAAATTAATTTATTTAATCTAGGTTCCAATATAATTGTGCGAACATTACTTTGTCATATGGTAAAATCACATAACATGAAACATTTAAACATTAATAGAATGGGCTCATTTAGAGAACTCCCTGGTTACAGAGATAATAGTCACTAAATTCTTAACATATAAAAGCTTGCTATAAAGCATTCTTAACATATAACATTAAACATAAAAAATTATTAAACATTGTGAGTGGCAAATTTAATACGTGTATTTAAAGCATAGGATATGAATGCAGCCAATTTGAACAGTAAATTTAAATCTCCATCGACGGTTAAAACCAAATACTCAGGCAGAAAATCCCAAAACAATTTTAAAGTTAAGGAGATATTTTTCAATATCAAAAAGGATAACGGAAACTCTTATTTAAATATCTATCTTTTTTGGCTATTTTATATTGATTTTATTAAACAAATCATGGTCCCGCCATGTTTAGTTAAATATCAAACTAAAGTAATCTGCCAAATTAACTAATTATCAAATTAACTGTTTGATTAATTAAAAGTAACTATTTACTTAATTAGAGTTAACTAATTAATTGTTACGAAATCTTCACTAAGACATTTTTTATGGCTCATACTATTTGCCAGCAATCTTTATCTTATAATTATCTAATAATTATCTCCACATCTTTTACTAAACCACTGGACTGATTTCAATCAAACATTGCAAAGTTTTTATTTAAGAAAAGAGAAAGGTCACCTTCAACTTTTCAAAGCCTAAAAGTTGCTTAAAAATTCACTTAATTAAAAATTAAGCAAGGCTTTTTTCCGCGATATCTTTCATTTCCATAAATTTGTTTATCTCATTTCAATATTTTTTCAAAATTAATTTTAAACTGAATTCGTAACAATATTCTTGTTGAAGAACAACAATAATACGAAAAACTTTTTCAGAAGGAAGAATGCTAAAAGAAAATTTTAACTGTAGACGATTAACAATCTATATCGGGACCAACTATTGATCTATTTTCCTGCTTTAAATTAATGAATAATTAACTAGTTAATTTATTTGTTTCAAAATATTCATTAAAACCTTTCTTTTACTTTAAGAATTGTTAACAAAATTTGAAGTACCTATATAACAAATAATAATGTATGGAGAAAATGACTGTTTTTAAAAATCGTCTGTTTCAATTCATATTCCAGTTTTAATGAAAAACGTTTCAGATCAGAAAAGGAATTTGTATATTATAATATTTATACAATAGTAATTTTTACATTAAAAATATTAAACATGAAAACATTTTAATCCGGACCAAAGCCAGGCGTATCAACTAGTTTACCGTATAAAAAGTGGAAGTGAATGTGGCTGATGGAAACTCATAACCTCTAAGTAATTCTTGCTGTCAAAAAACTTTCAATATAAAAGTAGTTTGTTACGATAAGGTGATAATTCCTCTGATTGAAATTTTCTTTCCATCTTCAATCGTAACGGAGCTATGGGGAAAAGATAAATTGGGGGAACTGAACATCGCTTTTCAGCTCATAACTTCTAAGCAATTGTAGCTGTCAAAAAACTTTTAATATAAAAGTTGTTCGTTATGATTATGTGATAATTCCCCTAATTGAAAGTTTCTTTCTATCTTCAATCGAAACAGAGTAATGGAGAAATGATAAATTAGGGGGGGGGGATTGAATATCGCTTTTCAGCTCATAACTTCTAAGCAATTTTAGCTGACAAAAACCTTTAATATAAAAGTTGTTCGTTCTTCTAAGGTGATAATTCGCCTAATTGAATTTTTTTTCCTTTCTTTAGTCGTAGAATTGATTTATTTTTCCTATATTTAAGCATTTTAGCTCATAACTTCTATAAAATTGTAGCTATCAAAAAGGTTTCGATATAAAAGTTGTTTATTATAAAGAGGCAATAATTCGCCTATTTTGAGTTTTCATTCTATCTTCTATCGTAAAAGAATTATGGGAAAATGAAATTTTCAGTCCCCCACCATTTCCACACCCTTTTAGCTGGTTAGCCCATCTACAAACTCGGTCGATATTTTCACCGACCTTACAACATGTACCTCGCCGGTTAAAATCTAATCAAAATTATTCTAGTTATCGTGTTCACAAGATAACATCGGCAAATGCGTTATATATATACGTCTCTACTAATAATAAGGAAAAGAACATTTCGCCTTCTATTCTTATGAGGATTAGAGCTACAAGAATGAAAGTGGGTGGAAGAGACTGCAAATGACGAGAGCTTTCCAACAAGGGGTAACATGCATAGGTTAAAACGTACTTTAAGTTAGGGGGAGAGGAGGGGAAGGTGGGGAAATCACTTTTCAGCTCATAACTTCTAAGCAATTGCAGCTATCGAAAAAGTTTAAATACAAAAATTGTTCGTTATGATAAGGCAATAGTTCGCCTAATTTGAATTTTCTTTCTATTTTCAATTGTAAAGGAATTATGGGAAAATGAAAATTTCCACCTCCCACCATTTTCACCCCCTCTGAGCTGGATAGCCCATCCACGAACTCGACCGAGATTTTAACTATCCTTACAACATATCCCACTCTGGTTAAATTTAAATCAAAATTACTCCAGTTATCGTGGTCACAAGATAACATGGGAAAAAGCGTTTATATATATATATATATATATATATATATATAGGTAGACTTCCTATAAGGAATCTACCTAAAAGTCTTTAAAAGCTCTTTTACAAATTCGTCTAAATATATCAAAAATTCGTAAATTATGTTAAATGACTTAAGATATTAAAGAGTAAGAAATTTATTTGAAGATGGCATAAAGTTTTCATAAGTATGATTAAAATTTAAGTTGTATGCATTACCATAATTATAATTAAATACTTACTATGGTATTTGATGATCGTTATAATTAAAAATTCAATTTCTTGGTACAAAAAATAACTGAAAATTATTTTTTTAATTTTAAAATTTAAGTAATTGAATTTATTAATTAATAAGAGTTATTGAAAATTGTTTTTAAATGGAATCAAAAGATAAAACTTTAATTAAGAATTTTAAAAAGTAATTCCTTGGTTTTATTATACCTCCCGTATCCATTTTTGGTCAGAATAAAATCTTTCAAACTCTATTGTTAACATTTTTTTAAATGTGATTATTCCTAACATAAATTTTTGATTATTGTACTTTGTAAGAAATGTAATTAATATACTGTTTTCTTTTAACCAGATATTTTTTCTGCCCTCTCTTAAAAGCGGCACTCGAACAAAACAGTCGAGATAATTCCAGAAATTTCAAGTAGTTTTTGAACTGTTTTTTTTTCTCGTTTGTGATTAAAATTTTTCAAATAGAACTCTCTCTTTTCAACTTGAATAAACAACACAAGAAATAATCTCTTCAAAATACAGAAGAAAAATTAATTTTATCGTAGACGAGTTTTGACAAACAATTCTTATTTTCTTTGGAATAAAAATCGTCTGCTATCAAATTAGGATGCTCGAATTTCTGAAATATTTGTTTTGCTTTTTAATAAGTATAAGAATGCTTACAGCTTGTCAGCTTGTTTGAGTTGAAAAAAAAAATCACGTCTGGGACTCGCGTTCGTAATTAGTACTATTTTACAATGCAGGATGCTTTTATATTTTTTGAGCAAGATTTGTGAAATACGGACTCGTAATTTTTCTCAATTTTTAAAAATATATATATTGTTTAGAGATTAATTATTTAGGTGATATTGTAGACAATTCTTAAGTATTGACAGCTTAGATATTGTGTAAAATGTAAAATATTACTTATATTCTCATGAACAAAAAGCAAATCCTTTTTGCTACCAGAAAATCCCTCCAAAGATCTTAATGGTAGAGACTTTAATGACAATATAATGAAAATCTAGACAGATTGGCATTATTCTTTATATTCCACATACAATCATCAGCAAAATAAATTCGATACCCTTTAACCCACTGACGGCTTATTCCGCGATTTCCGCGTATTGGAAGTAAGCCTATTTATTTTCTGCTGCATTCTGCTATTTTCTCAAGTTAATGTGTTTACCTAGTACTATTATAGCGTTGAATCATATTATATTAATAAAGCTTTGCATATAAATAATAATTCGCTTTGTTCGACGGTATTTGAACATGTTTGCGAACGTTGCATTTAAATAGTGATTTTAAAAAAATCGGCAGTCATAGGGTTAGAACCCGAGTATTTATTATCACATCTTCTCAAAACTGATTTCGATGAAAATTTGCCAAAGAGAACGGTTTCTACAAATCAACTCATTGGTTAATAGAGTTAATTAACAAAGTTAATTTACTATTATATTGAACTTTTTCCATTGCGGAAGCCGATATTTTTAAATATTGTTTTTTATTAACTTGACTTGCTTAATGTTTGTAAAGATGGAAATATGATCTCACTACATGATATGCTAAAGTTTTGAAATTTTTTACACTTATGGTTGGTTTGGATTTCTTGGCTCAAGAACCAGCTTTGGCAATACTGTGGCACGCAAACGGTTAACTCTTTCAGTTCCGAGCATAGAATTATTCATTTTGAAATTTGGAAAATGCACTGATTTTGGGCCTAAAATGAAAGTTCAAAAAAAAATTAAGAAGGAAAAACAAAAATAAATAAATAAATAAAAATGGAACATACAAAAAAAATTAATATTTTTTTAAAAAAACAGCTGAAATAAAATATTTTAACAAATTCAAAAATAATGAGAATGAAATTGTACCGGTAATTTCATTTAAATTATGTTGAAATTAATTTTTATCTTGACTTTTTTTCGCTGAATGACGTGAAGTTCAAAAAGGCAATTTTTGAATAGATAAAATCAATAGTGCAGCCATTTATTGGTAAGAATAAAAAATATATTTGGAAAGAGGAAAATGCGAAGAATTTAATGATGTCCATTCGGTATCAGAGACAGGTTTAGGTACCGAACAAAAAAATAATGAAAATGATGATTCCAAATGAGAGAGGTAAAAGCAGAACGTGGTGAAATTTTTAAACTTGTTGAAAATCAAGAATTCTTCAGATATAGGAAGATAAAACAGTTAAAAACGAAGGTATACTAGAAATATAATTTAAATTAATTAAAAATAATTAATTAATTAAAATTATAATTAATTATAAATAATTATATTAATAAAATAATTAATTATAATAAAAAAATACTCAATTATAATATAATTAATCAAAAATATAATTAATTTAAAATATAATTAATTTCAATAAAAAAACCTCGTGCAATCAAATGGCTGATGAAATTAGATGCATTTTAAAAATCTCATAGCTTTTAAGAAATTAAAAATATTTGGATGGTGTTCCTCACCAGCAATCCAGACAGTTGTACATTTATGTGTTCTCAATGAAAATGTATTATTTTAATGTTTTCAAACTATAATTGTTAATTAATCGATTAATTTAAATAAATTTTGATTTAATATTTGTGGCGGGAACAATCTGCTAATAAATTTGAGAAAAAAATTAATTTCAAATTCATAATATTGATAATAATGAATTACAAATTAACGACTAAAAATAAAAATAATTAAAATGAAAATTTCTGCCTTTTAGCACGCTCATAAAGTGAGTTTTAAATATCGGCTTTTATTAAATTTATTCATCAAGTCCATTCAGTATGCCTTCTTGTGTATGTGGATTAAATTTCATTCCTGAATTCTTATTAGTTCTTAAAATACAATTAAATTTTTTTGTTCAAAACTCTCTCAAATTTAGGACAACCCACCAAGGACATGATAATAAGTTAAACTCGACTTGTTAAACGCAAAGAAGGTTTTTTCTTTCATGTTTTTCCCTGAAATTACAGAATTAATTAATTCAAAACCATTCAGATTTGCATTCAATAGGAACATTCAAAGCTACTGAATTTATGAGACTAAAATGAATGGGAGAGATTTGGCTGACAAACTATTTTGAGACAGAACCATTTGTTAACCATTGTAATCGGATGCGAATTTTGTGAAACTGAAATTGTTTTAGAACAAAGGCATCTCATTAATTAAGAAAATAACATTAGCCATTTACTTACAAATAAAAATCAGGATATTCCATACCATTTTAATCAAAATCAATAACAGCATGTCTGGTCACTTTACAGACAGAGAACAATTTTCACTTTCTGGATCTTACCGACTTAGGTTAACCATATGCTACGTATAGTAAAAGTTGGGACAATGAATTCACTTTGGCATGACTTGTTTAAATATAACTTTTCAACTACTTTTTTTCTAATTACATCTAGTTAATATTTTTCGAATTAGCTATTTACTCAAAAATAAAATTCGGGACATTTTTTTCAGTATGAGACAAAAAGTCAAAATTCTAGACTGTCCCTATAAATTCGAGACATCTGCTCATTGTAGCTGAACTGAAAATCACGTATCCTTCATAATATTTTAAATCAGTTAATCCAGCAGCATCTACTAACCTTGTTTTTTAATTCTTTTACTTTCAAAACTCTTTTAATTCTTCTTCAAATAAATTTAAAACTTTTTGTTAAAATAAAAATATCAATTCCAACGTCAAACTTCAATATGAATTCAAAAAATCACAATATCAATCAAAATAATAGCTAAATCGTAATATCATTCAAACTAAATCACAATATCATTCAAAATCACAATATCAATTCAAAGCCACAATATCAATTCAAAGTCAAAATATCAATTCAAAGCCAAAATATCAATTNAAAGTCAAAATATCAATTCAAAGTCAAAATATCAATTCAAAGTCACAACTGTACCCAAAACAGGTATGGAAAATTAAAATGCGCTTTCTGTCACTTTACTTTTTACAATGTAAGCAATTTGCTTACATTGTAAAAAGTAAAGTGACAGTTTCTTTCTGATGAGTTACCGCTGTGATGATGGTTTACACAATTTCTTTAAGTAATTTAAACTTTTGTCGAGCATTTTCTGTATTAATATGTAAAAAATACTTAATGTAAATCAAATAATTAAAATAAATTAAAATTTTAGTGTTTTATATAGATTTTGAGACATTCAAAATTGTTCGCTTTCGATTTTTTACGGACACTTTTTAGAATCCCATTACAAGTTCGTAAAATTCAGTATCTGAATTTATTCGCTTTCTATTCTAAATCGCATTCTTGTTTTTCATAGAACAATTTAACAGTAGCACTGAGAGTTAGTCTTAAATGTTTTTCTAATGCCCTTACTTAGAATTTTTATTCTACCTAGGAATTAAAGACAGAATAAACTAAATTTCTATCCACTGAAAAAAGTAAGAACATTTAATTCGAATTATTTTTCTTCCTTTTCATAGCCTCTGGTTAAATAACACGACGCATTCTTTTTTCCCCCACAACCTTTGATGAATAATTCTGAAAGAAGCTATAGAAAAAAAGCTATAAATTATTTACACTTCTCTCCTTTCAAGATGGCGTGGCCATGAGAACACTATCTAGTATCACAGTAAAGAAAAAGAAGTTATTTTTACACAAAGGCGGGAAAGGGTCTTAGATTTCGATCTGTATAAGAAAAGACATAAAACTAAACTTTTCTTTTCTCCGACATTAACCTAAAGCGGAAACCAAGAGCTAGAGAATTCTTTTCGACGAAAAATAAGTCTAGAACCCATAATATGCGAATAATAATACTCCTCGGTGGCAACAGTAGAAAATCGTTACCTTTTTTCCAAATATCTATTTAATGAAAGAAGAGAATGTGGAAAAAATTATTTCGTTCTTGTTTTTTAATCGTCTGCTGAATTTTTTTATTTTTTATGAAGACAAAAATTAATGATTAAACTTTTTCAACTATCAAGTAGAACTTTTTTACTTCCTTACAAATAGGTTTTGCTAAATTATAATATTTATTTCGTTTCCGAGATGTAATTATTTTTGAAGTATCGCTTCTTGAAATAATGTCAGAATGATTTATATATCTTTAGATCATAGACGATCATGAAAGAATGCATTAAGTATAGGCTTTGTAGGGTTGGATCTTGTTTCCATTATTTTACAAATGAACTTTCTTTCATAAAAGTACTTTTTTGTTTCTTTTGTGGCTGCCATATAGTTTGTTGGGTAGATGGAATTTGTTTGATGAGAGATGTTTGAAATTTTGTACACAGAGTTATTTTCATCAATCTTGCTAATTTTAACTAATTTTAAACCATATAGTTTTCTTGCTTACATATTCGTTTCTTAAAAACTAAAAAAGTATTCATTATTTATAAAAAGAAACATTACTGAAGAAGGCTGATTGTTCTTAAGAACACTTTTTCTTTAAAATGAAACAGCAAAAAGTACAGAAAAAAGTTTTAAATGCCTACTAACTTCAGACCAAAAGTTGTGTCTTTCTTTATGGCATTTTTCCATAACAAAATATAGTTAATTACATAAGATATATGATTAATTTATATAAATTATTCTGATATAATAATGAGCTAAGTTACTATGTAAAATAGAGTTTAAAATAGCCAGTAATGAAAAAATTTAAAAAGGAATATTAAAACTTAATGACAGAAAAATGTTTCGTAGATCAAGATTAATTGCTTTTCTACTAAAATAGCTTAACTATCAAATTCGCTTTAATTAAAAAAAATTCAGCTAAAGCAATAACATTGAAAATTTCAGAAGCTGATATTAAGATAGAAGAAAAATCAATAAAATCTGTTTTTTTTCTTTGAAGCATGGGAAGCTATTGCTTGAAGGTTTTACACGCAGTTTTTTAATGTTAGTTGTGCAACCTTCATTTGAAACATTAATTTCTGGTTAGTTAAGGAAAGTTCTGAAGAACTAAGATGGAAGAAAAAATTTAATCACGATTTGCCTCTGAAAATATACCCCACTTGACAAAAAACAATTCGAAAAGACACGTTCAAATTCCTTCAGCAGTCAGATGTTTAAAGTGTAATGTATCACCGATACATTAACCTCTCAATAGTGTTACAGTCATGGAAAGTCACTTCCCAGCAATACAGGTCTTATGGTTGGAAAGAGGGTTTTACATGGTGAAGCATGGAGTGACCTCAGCGACTCTCGTGGCACGCATGACCTTGGCGACAAACTTGGCGACCATTTTGGCGACTTGGCGACAAATTTGGCGACCTTGGCGACAAATAGATTATTCTCGAAAATGCAACCCTTTTCTCGATATTTCTATTAGGGGCCGAGATCTAGGATTTTCATGAAAATTCTATGTGACGTCACGGCCTAACGGGGAGAGTATATAAGACCGCGTTTGGACGACAGCATCGTCTTGATCGACTGGTTACTTCACTGTGAAGCGTAAACGTCTTCAGAGTTCTATCTGCTGTGTGAGCTAATCAGCTGGTGAGCTGAGCTGTTATTGTCGTGACTAGTTATTGGCTGACTGTTTGTGCTGTTAGATATTTGCTGACTGAACTGTCATTACCTGTGAATTGTTGTCTATTTACATTGGTAATCTGTGCAAGGACTATTGTTTCCTGTACCTGTGCTACGTGTTTTCCGGCATATTTGTAAATAAACCTTCATTCTCCATTATCCTGCGTGTTGGACTGTTTACACCATACACCCACGGTAAGATTTTGTGCAACAATAGTGATACCCGAGCTCAGTTCGTGCATCGAGTTATGGCATTAGACGCTACCATTCGATACAAAAATGACCGATAATCCATTAACATCCCAAGTATTCGATGGGCTCTTAGTTGAATCAATACCACAACACATTTCTAAGAGTCGTCTAATTGGAGGATGCAGAAAATTAAACTATTAAGGGGTTAACACAACTACCGGTACATTAGTTACCGCTGGTACACTAACTAATAGGCAGTCTAAGACCGTTGAGTTCACTTTTTGTATTCTTTGATTTTTTGAACATCGGATATCCAATTTTGGACAAAAGAAAGCTAAATTCGAACCTCTATTTCAAAATATCGTATCATGATAATGTTTTAGGCTCGATTCGCTTGCTCTGCCCTCGTCTGTCTTGATGGCATCAGCCGTTGCATTCTGAGTGTAACGATTTTTACATCACGGAATTTTCTGAAAGAATGCCAGCCTAAAATTATTATCATGTGAGTGAAATTGAAAGAGAAACCAGCGAAGTTCTTACAGTTGAGATGATATTAGGAATGGAGTTTTCTGGCCTATGAATTTGAATCAACTCTTACATTTCAGGGGGTCATCTTTTCACGTTCCCGGTCGATCATCACTAATGGAAAAAGAAATAAAATCTTCCAATCTTTTTTTCTTTCGATATGAAATTGGTAAGGAACTAAACAAAAGGTACTGAAATGAAAAAAAGAATTACAGAATTTTGTCTACCGTGTGAAAAGTGAAAATTCGAAAGCCTACTGGGTAGCAGTGAAAGCAAAGTACCAAGAACTCGTTATTAAATCAAAAATAAAATATTTAATACCCTTCACGAACACACTGGTCTTTTGTGTATATTAAGAACAAATATCGCAGTAAACTTGATGCAGCTCGAGAGTTTAGAACTTATACTATTACAAACCAGCGGGAATGGTCTCCCCTAAACTTTCACGTATACTCCTAACACATGTAGAGGAAAAAATAAGCTAAAAGACATTAAAACGAACAAGAACCCCAAACACAGTGGGAAAAACAAGCGAAACGTCATGCCACGCTTTCCGAAGGTCGCCCAATGCGGAAGTGGAATGAGAAGCCGGCGTGATTACCAATAGAGCTGGGTGTAAGATAAAGAAAACGAAATTTGCAATTTGAACTCCTTTTTTTAACCGATTGACACAGAAATTGGACACAAATCTACCATTAAGGTAAGAAGGCCACATACCAAATTTCATTTTTCAAAGTAATTTTTTAAGAAGTTAATGCGTTCAAAAGTATGCGATTATACAGACAGACAGACAGCCAACCCTTTGACGGATTTGGTCCAAAATTTGATACAAACCTACATTCCTGACGATAAAAGTGTATACCAAATTTTATCCACCTATCTATTTAAGTTTGTGAGTTATCGCGTTCACATGAACACGGACATACAGACAGATAGACTTCCCGTGGACGGATTTTGTCCAAAATTTGATAGAAACCTACAAATGATGTGTAAAGACCACATACCAAATTTTTCCGTGTAGCTTTAATAGTTTTTGAGTTATCGTGTTCACAGATAGACACACAGACAACAGACATAATTCCAAAATTGTGTTTTTCGGACTCAGGGAGATCTAAATCGTGGAGATTCGTCAAAATCTCGAGTTCGAATTTTTTAAGGATTACAATACTTTCTCTTTGTATACTTCGTATAAGAGAAAGTAAAAATGGAATAAAATGCAAAATGAAAGATGAAACCAATAGAAATTATTAAGTTAATTCGAGTTTGTTTAAGCTAACCTAAGGCCTTAAAATTATTACTAAAAACTTTGCGCGTAATTATGGTTGGGGGGGGGGGGGTTGGCCATTAGGGGGGAATAAAAAATAAAGAGACTAATCAAGGAATACAGGAGGTAATAAAAGTTAGGAACCTCTGTCTTAGACGGTCAGCTTATTTTAGATCAGTTTTGTGCACGCAATAAAATATCTATCATTCTAAATACGACGTATAAGCATTTCTCACAGAAGACTGGATGACAGATATTTCCTTCCTTTACTTGAATAAAATGCACGCCACCCGAAACATTTTGCATCATACGTGCACTGAAATTTTATTGACAGTTGAAGAAATGGTTTGAGTATTTTCGATTCTTTTGCGACATATCTGGAGTTTGTGAAAATTCGATCACAATAAATTTCAATGTAGTTAAATAACGCGACGTCGTAACAACGTGACAAACAGCGCATGTCGACTAACATCTAAATTCTCGTTTTCTTACCTTGTGTTGTGATTTTTACTTTCTCGTATACGAACTATACAAAGAGAAAGTATTGTAATTGTCGAAAAATTCGAACTCGAGATTTTGACGAATCTCCACGTTTTAGACCTCCCTCTGTCCGAAAAACACAATTTTGGAATTATGGCTGTATGTGTGTCTGTGAACACGATAACTCGAAAATTATTAGAGCTACGGGGATGAAATTTGGTATTTGGTGTTTAAACATAATTTGTAGGTTTCTATCAAATTTTGGACAAAATCCGTCCCCGCGAAGTCTGTCTGTCCGATGTCATGTGAACACTAAAACTCAGAAATTTGAATAGCTAGATGGGTAAAATTTGGTACACAGTTTCATCATCAGGAATGTAGGTCCGTATCAAAGTTTGGACCAAATCCGTCAAAGGATTGACTGTCTGACGGACTGTATAATGGCATACTTGTAAAAATTATGTCTCCTAAACCCTTTGGCTTAGATGAATAAAAATTGGGATGACGGTTGCTAACATTAATTATAGATCTGTGCCGAAATTTCGTTTCAATCGGTTAAAAAAAGGCGTTCAAATTGTATATTCAATTTTTTTACTTGCGTACTAGAAGCAATCTGTGCGCATGCGGAAGCTATTCAGCGAGGTCATTTTCTCCTGTTTTCTTTCCGCTCGCGCACCCCCTCGCATTAGCGGAGCTTGCTAGAGTGTGATAGAAAATAAATATTGCTAAGTTTTAATACATACGCATCTCTTTGAATAGGGTTCTTCACCTAAATATTTTACAATCGCTCTAATCTACAATGAGAAACATTCTGATAGTCATTGCATTCTAGGTTACAGTAGGTTCGATGATACTTCTCAAAATGACAAATTTTTGAGAAGTATACGAGAAAGTTTAGGGGAGGCACTCCCGCTGGTTTTTGTCTTTTCTTGAAAGAATTTCAAAATTTAAAAGGATATTCTTAGAATGTTTTCAGGATTCGAGTAGCTGTAACGGAGTGTTTATTACGGAGTTCCGTTCGATACGAAGTATCATTGCACCTGCACGTGTAATTTAGAATTTTACGCTTTATTATAACAGTTAGTATTCATTCGATTTAAAAATTTGATTTGGAATAAAGATGGGGAACGATTTGAGATCGTAGTTAAGATAAGCTTTTGTAATATTTTAATAGATATATACTTACAAGAAATGCTTTGAAAACTATAAAAGGTTAAGAAATTGACTATTTTTCCAATACATATATCGTCGTCGTTGAATCAAAAGTCAGAGTGCCCACAAAAAAAAATTTGACGGGTGATTGCAATAGATTAGACTTTTCAATTAATTATTTCAACCAATTATCTAAGCATCAGTAAATCAACCGTAGGGGACAAAAACTGCAAAATAATTTTTACTATTTTTCATAACGACACCAAATTATTTATGTTTAAAATCGACTGTACCTCAAAAATACAGTTTTGGACTTCGCGACTTTTGTTTAAACGACGAAGATATCGAGGTTTAACCCTTTTGGCCCTAATGGGCAGATACGACCCCGGAGATGAGACTTCATTCCGTATTGGTAAACAAATCTCACTTTTTCATGGGTTTTATGTTCTCAGTGTTCTTAAGGAATTAGAGAAGAAAATTATGATTAATGAAACTTGGAAACACTCTCAGATCCAAATGGGGGACTTGCGTTCTTGAGCACGTACACTACTCAAGTTTCAATTGGTCCATTTTTTTTTAATTTTATAGTAAGTACCACTATATTTATGCCATACGTAGTGTAAAATAGTTCTTATTAAGTAAAAATGTAGGCTTTTTAACATCAGATTGAAGAAATTTTGAGTAAATTCTTTTTGTGGGATATATTGTCCCATTCGTATTTAACAGTGGGACAATATATCGCATCAGTGAACAAATTACTACACGATTATTGCCACGAAGCTGTAAAAGTGTTTCCCTGACATGTTAATCTTAAGGCGGGAAAGAGAATTTTACAAATTTTTCACTGGAATAGACCCAGTCGACTATACTGTTACAAAAATCTTTCTGTGGGTGTATGGTGTAAACAGTCCAACACGCAGGATAATGGAGAATGAAGGTTTATTCACAAATATGCAGGAAAACACGTAGCACAGGTACAGGAAACAATAGTCCTTGCACAGATTAGCAACATAAATAGACAGAAATTCACAGGTAATAACAGTTCAGCACTTTGATATTTAGCAACATAAACAGTCAGCAAATAACTAATAACTAGTAGACCATAACTGCACCTTCAATAGCGCTCAGCTCACCGGCTTCCTATCTCGCACTGCGGACGAAACTCTAAAGTCGTTCCAGTGGATAAACACCTCCCTCTGATCCAAACGCGCTCCTTCTATACTCTCTCCGACAGGCCGTGACGTCACATGGAGTTTTCTCGTATATTCAAGCGTATTCCCTTTCCTAATAGAGATATCGAGAAAAGAGTCGCATTTTCTGGAATCATCTATTTGTCGCCAAGGTCGCCAAAATTGTCGCCAAGGTCAGGGATACCGGAATGGCCAATTCCTGTCAGTCCATACTTAGCCCTGTAAAATTCCCTCCCCAACTATAAGACTAACGAGGCAGGAAAGCGACATTACATCTGTGCAACAATACAATTAAAACACATTGTCTCAGTCGACTATATGGTTGGGAAATATTGTCCCAGGAGATTTCCAGGAAACGGGAAAAGTGAAACACTTTCAACTCATAGTATGCTTCTTTTAGTATGTGAACATTAAATTAAACTACTTTTCATAGTTAAATTTTAATAATGCAAAAGTCGGGTCGAAAAGGCTAATTTATGAATATAAAATCCGAAAACTTTATAGTTCGCAGTAAAACTCAGTAAATCGTAGTTTTTAATTATTTGTCTAAATAAAGGTGAATTTCAGAAGTTAAAGCTCCAAACTCGCATGAACTGCGCGAATATCACGGGGTATTCTGACATCCGGGAAATTTTCAACATAATCCTGGGCCCTTTTCTCGAACTTGGAACTACTTTAAATAGAACCCAAAATAAAACATTTCAAAAATCAAATCTGGCCTAGTTTTTTTTTCAAACAAGATTAAAATTTCAACATTTCGTTGCAGATTTACCTAAAAATTAATCCTAACTAATGCAATAAAAATAACCATTTTAATTAGTTAATTGTTTTGAAACGTTCTAAACTTTATCAATTTATGCAATAACGAAAGTTCTATTTTGCAATACGCTCTGTGATAAAAATTCAAGAAAGAAGAAATAACTACATAGGAATACTCAAGAAAGGTTATTGCAATAAATGTTCTGTAAATATTATTACGTGTTGTGCAATCTTTTGAAAAAGTTTGAATTTTAAATATATTTTAAATTTATGTAATATTTTCTGAAAATATAAGTCTAATAATATAGGCTCAGGCGGGGAAATTGGGAACAACTAGTAATTGGGATTTTGTGCACACCGGAGAGGCCCTATCGCACTGAAAAGCATGTGCTTTGGTTAAGACACTCTAGAGGAAGAAGCGAAACACTTTCTTACATTTTTCAATGTTATTGGGTAACGTTTGCTACCTTTAATTGAAAGCGTGTTCAGAAAAGTGAAACCAAAATTTCTTAAGTTTCATTTTTCGTTCTCTACGCCGGTTATATACAACCTAAGTTGTTAAGTTATATATTTCTTAGATCTGTAGGATATAACGATTTTGAGGAAACTTCCTTTTTCGTTCTTAGATTTCATCTTGAGGAACAGGTTAGTGTCCTTAATTACCCATGACATTTTTTACTGCGGGGTAATTGGGAACAGCTTCTATTGTAACAAAAACCTTTATTTCTTTACATATTGGTAATATTTTATTATTTTATAGGAAGCAGTTTTAGATCTAGAAGCATGGTTGCGTTCTGTCCCGTCAGTAAAGTTCACTGTTTTATGTCAAATCGGCAATTGACATTTTGAAACAATTTACCATGTGATCTACAAACATACTATTTTTTAAGTATGAAAGTTGTTTGTTGATAATGATATGAAGCCGTTTGACTTATATTATGGAAGAAAACAAGAAAACTGATGACGAGAAAGAAGAAAACGGGATACTTACTGATGGAGGAATCTGAAGATGGGGATTTTGGCTCTTTTCAACAAGAAACGGGGGCTGCGGAGATGGAGGAAGTAATTTATCTGGAATCATCCATGGCTGATTTTTCAAAAAATATGTTTGTTTTGATCGATGACGTTGGAGGTGCCAGAAGGAAGGCACATTATTCGTACGTCTGCGGGATTCAAGAAGTCGACGGTGGTGAATTGGGTATGACAGGTTTGATGATCACCAATTTGTATAAATCAAAATTTGTTTCGATGATGAATGGTCAGTTTACGATTTCCGAGAGTCTGTTAAAAGCTATACTCCCAGATCGTATCTTTGAAGTAGAAGTATTTGGTTTTTAGATAGTGTAAATGTGAAAGAAAAATTAATTAGACAGGGTGGTTATAAATGATTGGACTTATTTCAAAAATTAATTTAAAAAACTAGCAATACTACAACTACGTTTTTTTTTAATAAAAATGAATTTTAAAACGTTTTTTTCTTATAGGTAATGCTCCGTTACGGCGGTCTCTATAGTCGTAAATTATTGGACATCTCCGATTTTTGATAGCAATTATCTGCAAAACCGTTAAAGCTAGAAGAAAAATAAAAGCATTTATTTGTAGGGAATTTTACGCTGGTTAATTTGTTAAATCAATTGTAATTCGAAAACTTAATAGTTAGATATTCGAAAAAAACTAAAAAAGGAAACCAGAAAAGACGTGGGCTTCTACCGATCGGAAGCCATCTCTCGCTATAGCAAATTTAGAACATCGTAAAAGTAAGCCACCTATCTGGAAAAAAAATAATTTGCTCTCTCTAATAAAAAAAACCGCAGTTGTAACATAATTAGTTTTTTTTATTAATTTTTGAAATGGGTCCAATAATTTATGACCACCCTGTATTGTACTGCGAAATTAAGTGTTTTCTAGCATAAGTCCGTTACATAGGACCGATTCCTTGAACGAAATATTCAAGACCTTTTACAGCATTTAACATGAAATTAGACCTTAGTGCCATGTTAATTCTCATAGTTTAAAGAAGAAAAGGGTGAAACATGCAGGGTATCCACAGAATCTCTGTGCAATTTCAAAAAGTTATTAAAACGGCAATTGATGGGATGTATTGAACAAACTATCCTATGTACCCAGTCGTTGTTAAGGTTTGTGATCCTATTGCACTTGTCTATTTAACCCCTTAACTGTGTAGTTTCCTGTACCTTCTAATCAGATCACACCCTTCTGTTCTGGAAATGTGTTATGGTGTTAATTCGACTAAGAGCCCGTTGAACACTTTAGATGGATCACCGGTCATTTTTTAATCGAATGATAACGTCTACGAAAGACTTCATTTTAATAATAATAATAAGTGTAAAAATGTCACCACTCGATGCACGAACTGAGCTTGACCATCGCTGTTTAGGGGTTAAGGCAAATGCTCATAAAAAAAATGACGGGAGGCTGTCTTTTCAAACAGCCGCTGATGTTAAAGGCTTAGGACTACTTGACTGGCGTGTCTTCTTAGTTTCTCGTAAGTTTTTAAGTCTTAAGTAAGTTTTTGTAACTTCTGTTGTTACCGTTTATCTCTAAAATAAGACATTAGTTATGTTTTCAGAGATATAGAGGATCTCTCATACCAAGTTTTGTGGCGTTCTGGCGCGTGAATCAATTTCCTTCCTGAGACCCCAATGGGAGGAACGTAGTCCTACGTTAAAAATTCAAAAAAGATGCTCTTGAATAACTGCGTTAAAAAATTACTATTCAGGAAAAAGCATAATGTGCATCGCGGTTTACTGAAACAAAATTTGATACGCATACTCAGCGAAACTGCGGGACTTCCAGAACATAGAAAACATCCAGTGTCACGTCTGGCACAAGAAATTTATGGTGACAGTGATGACATTGAATAAAGGTATGAGGGGATTGGTGCGACTGCCACCACTGATGATGCTATGATACAGAAAACATGGCAAAAAATTCAGCTCCGTCTCGATGTGTTTCGTGGAACTCATGGTGTTCACATACGAATATATTAAATGAGGTTGAAGAAACCTCAATGTCTACTCTCTATTTTATAATAATTTCTACAGATTTATCTATTCGTTTGTGTTCTTAAGAAAATCTTGAAATTTTAAGCATACTTTGTAGACTGTTATGGCCTAATTTCTCATAATATTTGCTACGCCCTCCAGCTTTGTTTTTGTGTTTTTCTCATGTTTTCATCTGCAGTGCGAGTGCGAATATCAGAGTGAACAGCGCAGTTTGTGCGAAGCTCGCTCGAGCTATACGAGTACGCTGGTTACAGAGATTTTATGTTTAGTGATAATGAATTAGGTACGCATTATTTTTAATTACAAACTCAGAAATTTCATCCGTCTGACAATGAGTGTCAGAATCTTTGGTACTTGTGTCATCCATATAAAATAGCTTTGCTATGAAAAGATGGAGCAACACAGGAATAAGGTAAATCCAATTGTTGAAACAAAATACTTGAAGGAGGCTCCATACGTATGTTATCAACGACAAAAATCTCAAAAACATTCATTTTGCCCATTTTAGAAGTTTTTGAGCAGTAGAAACGCAAATAAAATTTCCTTGACGAAATACGCGTCCAACGAAGCTTTGATCGAAGCTTAATAATGGCTAAATGCAGCTACTGAGGTGATCATTAGTGTTAAGCATTTGTTTTCGTCTTTGAGTTTTGATCAGTAATGATGACGTCACCTTTGACACCCCACAACAAAAACACACCGTAAGAACTGACGTTCAATAAAAGCCTGCCGACAATAAAAGCAATAGTATTATTTTGTTGGTATTTTACAGCAATAAAATGCTCAAATTTAGTTACAAATATTGTTTGAACTATTACAAAGAAACAATTGGTGTGTTTAACAATACACAGCAAGAAGTAGCTGAATTCTTGCTTATTAACATTTAGTCATTATTAAGCTTCGATCAAAGCTTCTTTGGACGCGTATTTCGTCAAGGAAATTTTATTTGCGTTTTTACTGCTCAAAAACTGCTAAAATGAGGGAAATGAATGTTTTTGAGATTTTGTCGTTGATAACATACGTATGGAGTCTCCTTCAAGTATTTTGTTTCAACAATTGGATTTACATTATTCATGTATTGTTACATATTTTCATTGCAACGCTATTTTATATGGATGACACAAGTACCAAAGATTCTGGCACTCAGACGGATGAAATTTTTGAGTTTGTAATTAAAATTAATGCCTCCACTTCGACTCATGATAGCCTGAATCCCTTTTTGAATCAACCTGACACTGGCAATAATCCTTCCATTAATGCAATGAACGACTCTCGAAATTTAATGGCACCCACTGCTAAAGATTCAGCTTCGGTATCCACAATAGATGAAGCTCTGGCGTTGTGGAAACCATATGCTCAGTCGAAGATGTGCTCCAACATCAACAATCCTTTTCTGAATCCATTTTTCGACTTGCTCGTACTGGAAGACCCTCTGGCACTTTTCGACGAAGCTTCTGAAGATGACCAGACAGCCTGTTCCAATTGGGTGGCCAGACATCAAGATTTGTTTCTGGCACAAACAGATCCCGATCCATAGATCACTTTTCCAACAGAACTTGCCCCAAAGGATAATGAACTTTATGTAAATGATAATGATAATCAGCCACGCAGAAAAAGAAACCGTATAATGATTAAACTATCAGAACTCTTCTTTCAATAACTTTGGTCGAAATATTCTACTTTCTTGAGCCTCTAAAACAGTACAGTTCTTCATACAAAACACTTAAAATACCTGCATAGAAAAGAATGAAAATCAACTTTTCAAAATGATATTATTGAAATTCTATGGAGGCACCTACTGTCTAATAGACATTAGAAGTTGATTAGACTTCTTTCGTTGTGTACATATGTAAATATTGTATATAGCTTTTGCATTGTGTTGTATTTGTATTGTGAATTTTTAATTTTTTGTATATATTTGCATCTTTCAACTGCGGCCATTTTTATTACTTTCTCGTATACGAAGTATACAAAGAGAAAGTATTGTAATCGTCAAAAAATTCGAACTCGAGATTTCGACGAATCTCCACGTTTTAGACCTCCCTGAGTCCGAAAAACACAAGTTTGGAATTATGTCTGTGTGTGTGTGCTTGTCTGTCTGTGAACACGATAACTCGAAAACTATTAGAGCTACGGGGCTGAAATTTGGTATGTGGTCTTTACACACGATTTGTAGGGTTCTTTCAAATTTTGGACAAAATCCGTCAACGGGAAGTCTATCTGTCTGTATGTCCGAAGTCATGCGAACACTATAACTCAAAAACTTGAATAGCTAGATGGATAAAATTTGGTACACTGTTTTATCGTCATGAATGTAGGTCCGTATAAAATTTTGGGCCAAATCCGTCAACGGGCTGACTGTCTGTCGGTCTGTATAATAGCATACTTGTTCAACTCCATGCGCATGAGCGTAAATGCCTGTGCAAAGAAGGGATGGTCCGAAAACTTGGCAGTTTGCCAAAAACCAATTCTGGCGGCGAGATTTTGTAAGGAAGCAAACATTTAGGGCGTCTCGTTTTACTTGCGGATTGGAAGCAATCTCTGCGCATGCGCAAACTATTCTCCTGTTTTCTTCTCCGCACGCGGAACTCGCATTGCTAGAGTTTGATAAAAAAAAATAAATATTGCGAAGTTTTAATACATACGTATCTTTTTGAATATTATTCTTCACCTCAATATTTTACTGTCACTATAATCAACAATGAAAAACCTTCCGATAGTCATTGCATTCTGGGTTACAGTTGGTTCGAACTTTTTATCAACGCAGGGGGAAGGGAAATGACAAATGTTTGAAAAGTATACGAGAAAGTTTAGGGGAGGCCACTCCCGCTGGTTTATTTATTGAAATGTTCTACTGCATCTCATCTTTTGAAACATACTTCCTGATTGTGACTTGAGTGATCTCCTGTGATCACATCTACCTGAATGTGACTGATAAACTCTGACTTGCGACGATGCCACTGACGGTGGTTATATGATGAGGATGGGTGAATGTCTCCTCGGAAAAAGCTGACTGTGACGAATTAAGAGCACTTTCTGCAAACACCTGGAATTCTTCTGCTGAATTGTAACGGAAGCTTATTTGTGAAACGTGATTTCTCTTGGCACCTTTTTTTTTTTTACTTTCTCGTATACGAAGTATACAAAGAGAAAGTATTGTAATCGTCAAAAAATTCGAACTCGAGATTTTGACGAATCTCCACGTTTTAGACCTTCCCGAGTCCGAAAAACACAATTTTGGAATTATGTCTGTCTCTATGTCTCTGTGTGTATCTGTCTGTGTATGTGTGTCTGTCTGTCTGCCTGTGTGTCTATCTGTGAACGCGATAACTCGAAAACTATTAGAGCTACGGGGATGAAAGTTGGTATGTGGTCTTTAAACATAATTTGTAGGTTTCTATCAACTTTTGGACAAAATCCGTCAACGGGAAGTCTGTCTGTCTGTATGTTCGAGATCATGTGAACGCTATAACTCAAAAACTTGAAAAGCTAGATAGATAAAATTTTATACACAATTGTATCGTCATGAATGTAGGTCCGTATAAAATTTTGGGCCAAATCCGTCAAAGGTTTGACTGTCTGTCGGTCTATATAATCGCATACTTGTAAAAATTATAACTCCTCAACCCTTTGGCTTAGATAAATAAAAATTGGAATGATGGTAGCTAACATTAATTATACATCTGCGCCCAAATTTCGTTTCAATTGGTTAAGAAAAAGACGTTCAAATTGCATAATTAATTTTTCTAATCGGATTCTCCATACGCATGCGTAGCAACCTCTGTGCACGTGCATGGATTACATCACTTTTCCTTGTTTGTAGTGGAAGCAATCTCTGCGCATGCGCAAGCTATTCTGCGGTAATGGAACGAGGTCATTTGCTCCGTTTGTCCTCCGCACGCTGAGCTTGCATTGCTAGAGTTTGATAAGCTAATAACATAATAGTTTTCATATTTAGCACGAAATAGTTTTCATAAATTGTTATCAACGAGATTCTTAACAACAGTTTCTTTTTTAGAATTTAAATGAAACGGTTTATATATAATGAAGGAAAGAAAATTTTAGCTTTAGATTTATTTCATCATTTCCTTATTTTTGGCAATTCTTAAGCCTCCATTGCATTATTTTTTAAATTTTTTTAAAGAAAAGTTGCGTAAATCGATATAAATAACGCTAAACAATGCTAGAAAAAGGTTTAAAAAGTAAGTTTCGAACTTTATCTTCCAATTAAAACTAATTCATGAAAAATACTCGTTGTTTTATCAGCTTATTTCTTTACTAAAAACATTCCTTCGAGTCAAAATTATATTAAGTAACTAATTATATTAATCAATTATTAAATTATTCATAACTTGTTGAAAAAAAGCCAAGATGGGAGAATTCCAAAAATTATTTACTGTACAGCGTAAAGTGAAAGATACATTGTGCCAGCTTATATATTTTCGGAATGGATTTGCTTTATCTAAATTTATCATCAAAAGGCAACTCTAAGCATATTATTCATTCTTTCCCGAGTTCGATACGAGAATCCCCCTGCGAAGATGAAATCTATTACGGAAAGACTCAGCTTCGGATAATATATTAAAGATAAATCCCAGACACCGACGAAAAAAACCCTTCAAAATTTTCATTCCTATCATATAACTAGCAGCAAGCAAGCAGTCAATACTTAATCATAGAAAAGACCAGAGCGGTTCTCTTTTTTTTCGGTCCGGCCGTCGGACACCATTTATCTCAATGTCCTCAGCGAAGTTGGACAATGAATGACCATTCTTTGGGAGAATGATTAGACCATCTTTCGAGGTCCGCTCCTTTTTATTCTTTCTTCTTCCTCCTCTGCCCCCGTTCCTTTCTTTATTTCTTTCCTCACTCCGTGATCTCTCTTCTTGATTAGAAGGGGGATTCGATTTCGCCGCTGTCCTCCTTTTCGCCAGTGGACAATGGTCAGCCAGCCCCCGGGATCATATTCAGAGTCCGTCGCAAATCGGTTTGCGAGACCCTCCCTTCCATCCTGGGTGGAACCGCTTCGTGATGCCAGAGAATTCGGGATCTAATTCTGTTTCATACGCTTCTTGATGAGATATCGTTTGGCTTTCCTTCACGTTCGGCTGCAGGGATATGGCAACGGACTTTCCGATGGAGGCTGTTTTTTACTTTCCACCCTAGGACACTTAAACTGATTTGCGTCTTGGTAGTTCTCTCGCATATTGAGAAGACCAGTAAAAGCTCTCGAAGAGCTATGGAGTCAATTCATGTAACGTCTCAGTCATATGGCAAACACAATTGCGCATGTCATCTAAGCACATCACAGTGCGCATGCGCCTGTTATTATCTCACGTTGTGCTCGTGTTCGCCGAGGTTTACATTGTTTATATTTACTCAAACTTATTCTTCAGCTTCCACGTGTTTCAATGCAGAAGTGAAAGGCGATTGTGAAACGAAAATACTTTTCGAATTTTCATTAAACAATCCTAAGTTATTTAAAGCGCGGAGTGCAGAAATTCCGAGGAAAGATTTTAAGCCTTCTTCTTGCTATACACTGCATTCTTTTGGATATAAAAGTCCTTAACCCTCCGATTCCTGAGACCAATGGAATAGAGAGACCTCAAAATACGGGAACGCCCGAGTTTCTCCTTCAAAGATAAGGGAAATTCACTTCCCGTCTCGAAAACCGCAATGATAGATGGCACTCTCCGATTCTAAGAACCCCCTCCCCTGTTCCCCAAACCCTTCTGGGCGAGCCACTCTAAAGAAGAAAGCGCGCGCTGCGGGTGTGAAATCAATCACACTTAACGAAAGGGGTGGAAACTTTACGGTGATATTCGGACGTCCATAGTCTTTTGCTTGGAAGGACGGTTGGATTAATACACTGAGTTAAATACACTTTTTCTTGGTATTTACAAACTAATTTATTAAAAAATAAAAGCTATCTAACAAATAATATAAGTAAAGCTAACTAAACATGAAGTAATTCAAAAAACTTAAGTACAATTTTGATTATACAACTCTAATATTACTAATGAAAACGGATGCCTCTTATGTAAATAGACCATAATATCAAATAAATTGTACAAAGTTTGAAAACTAACAAAACACCCTAAAAACTGAATTAAATATCAAATGCAAGAACTAGACGCTTTAAAAATAAATATCAAGCCAAAAATAAACAATTATATCAAAGAGCAAGTAAAATGTCCTTCATTTTACGAGCAGCAATTACACGATACGCAGTGGAATCCAAATTTGAAGTGGGTAAGTCATTTCGCGCTTATCGTGCGAACAGGAATTGACCCCGTAAGACCTTGATAGACTAACAGACGACAATTGTGATGATACAGTTAACATTGTTGGTTATCGGGATTTATTTTCTAAATGTCTTTACCCTCTCCTACGCTTACCACTTTCCATTAATTATCTTCAATAGGGTAGAGCCGTGGCTCTATCAGACGTCGTTCTGTCTGATGTCGCGACATCAGACAAAGCTGATTCATACATCATAAAAAATAAATATCTTGGAAGAAAATCCTTTAACCTTTTTCTGACGGGTAGTAGGGATAGAGCTCTAATAGATTATTTTTCTTCCGCAGACATTCTTGTGCAACCAGGGTTGCCATATTGGACTTTTTAAGACCAAATTTTCGAAATTTGGCCTTTTTTTTCAAAGCGGTTAATTCATTTTTGGCCTTTTTTGGCTTTATTTTCATTCTTGATTTTTAGAACTGTTTTTATAACTATTTCTACTTTTTTTCATAAAATTTTTATATTCTAAAATAGTACTTAGTACGGCACAGTGTATTCGATCTGGATATTAGGTGAATAATATCGAAACTGAAAAAAGATCATTCTTGAAAATTTTATTGCTTGTTAGAAACGCTTATTAAGAATCTGCGATCAATTTTATCCATATTAATGGAATAAACCTTTTATACTGTTTGTTATTTATTTTGAGCACGGAATCGCTTTTCATTGATTATGACCAAATTGAAAAATAACCTTGCATACTTTTGGTCACTCATGAGATAATATACAGTGTTCAGCTATTCCATTTAGCCATTACTTTTCATTGTACACTGTAAAAAAAATCCCGTAAAATTTACGGTTTTAAACTGGGAGCTGGGTTGGTTGTGCAAAACCGTAAAAGTTACGAAGTAAATCCGTAGGCACAACGGTTTTTTACCATACAGGAACAAGTTTTTCCCGTAAAAGTTAGGAAGTAAATCCGTAGTCACAACGGTTTTTTACCGTA